>RJWJ010024325.1:0-24938 GCA_004363605.1 Indri indri | reverse complement strand
AATGTGACCGCACATGATTTAAGACAAATGCATCTCAGGGTCTTCTTATTGCTGATACTACCTGAGCTCCCTTCAGTCCCATTCTAAGTAGACTAGAGTGGAGATCCGTCATCCAGTTCCGGCCTGTGGATGTCTTCGCTGTGGATGGTATCAGGCTTTAAGTGAAAAAATATTCCTCTTAGAAGAAATAGGGTGGAGACAGAGTTCAGAGCTTGGGCTTGGGGGTCGGACGTGGGTTCTGATTGGGCTTCTGCTGCTTACTAGCTGTGTGACTGTGGGTTAGTCACTTAACTTCCTCAACCTTTTTTCTTCATCTGTAAAATGGGTATAATAATATGTACTTTTCTGCATTATTGTGAGAATTAGGAGAGAGTGCTATGTGACACTCCTAGCATAAAACATGGCACTTTGTAGGCACCTAAGGATAAGTACTGAACTGCTCAGTAAAAGAGGTGCATGGGTCCCAAAGAGGTCATTTTCAGCACAACTATAGGAAAAGATATGTAAAGGTAAATGAATTATGTAGGCATCTAGGAGCTGAGCAATCATTTCAGGATTATTCATAATATAGTTACTAAATATATAAATTTCCTACTGATATGTATACTAAACAAATGAGCATTTTCCATTTAAAGACTTAAATTCTTTGCCTTTTGCCTCCTTAAAAACGTTTCTAGCTTTTCGTTTTGACACAATTTCAGAGTTACAGAAAAGTAGTAAGACTAGGACAGGTCAGGCACGGTGGCTCATGCCTGTAATCCTAGCACTCTGGAGGCTGAGGCCGGAGGATCAGTTGAGGTCAGGAGTTTGAGACCAGCCTGACCAAGAGTGAGATCCCATCTCTACTAAAAATAGAAAAAATTAGCGGGGCAACTAAAAACAGAAACAAAAAATTAGCGGGGCGTGGTGATGAGCACCTGTAGTCCCAGCTACTCGGGAGGCTGAGGCAGAAGGATCGCCTGAGCCCAGGAGTTCGAGGTTGCTGTGAGCTAGGTTGACGCCACGGCACTCTAGCCCAGGCAAGAGAGCGAGACTCTGTCTCAAAAATAAAAAGACTAGGACAAAGAATTTCTATGTACTCTTCATCCAGATTCCCCAAATATTAACATTGTATCTCATTTGCTTTATTCATATACATACACACTATTTTTCTGATTAGTTGGAGTCCGAGTGGCTGACATGATGCCCTTATCCATAAGTATTTTGGTATATATTTCCTATAAATAAGAACTCTCTTATTTACAATAGAAATATCAGAATCGGGACATTAAAACATGCAATACCAGCCTCTAATCTACAGACATTATTTAGATTTCACCCTTCATTCCAATAATGTCGTTTGTAAATCCCAGGTCATGAATAGCACTCAGTCACTGTATCTGTTTAGCCTCCACTGACATATTTTAAGAATATAGGTCAGTTATTTTGTAGAATGTCCCTTGATTTGCATTTGTCTGATGTTTCCTCGTGGTAAGATTTGAGGGCATGTATTTTTCACAGGAATATCAAAGACATGTTGTATTCACCTCATTGCATCATATCAGGAGGCACATGATGCTGATTCATGTGATAACTGGTGACATTAACTTTGATGACTTGTTTAAGGTGATAATTGCCAGGTTTCTCCACTGCAAGCTTCTCTTTATGGGAAGACAGTTTGACACTTTGTGAATATCCCATTCTTACCTATATTAAATTTTCACCCACTAGTTTTAGCATCCATTCATGATTCTTGCCTGAATCTGTTATTATGATGGTTGCCAAATGATGATTTCCTTATTATTATTTATACATTTGTTTATTGGCTTTTTATTTTAAGAAAGAATTTTTCTTCTCCCCATGTATGCTGGTATATTTTTATTTGTAATAACATGGACTTGTGGATTTTTATCTTATTTGGTGGACTGTAATCTTTTGCTGTCATTATGTGATGCTCAAATTGCTCCAGATTTGGCCAGAGAGCCCCTTCGAGCTGGCTTCTGTGTGTAGTCATATCATTACCATTTTCTTTGTACTTTCTTCTTTGGCACCGTAAGATATTCCAGGCTCAGACTCACATTGTACCTTTCCTGACCCAGCCCTGGAATCAGCCATTTCTCCGAAGATCCTTGGTTCTTTTTATGGAGAATGGTATTTAGAAGCCAAGATCTGGGGACTAGGTGTGCTCATTCCTATCGATGCTGCTCCCAGGGCTTATTAGGGTGCAGATCTAGAGGACAGGTGTATGTGTATCCATGTGTGTGTGTGTATATATGTATGTGTATCTACACACAACCATATCTATTTTTAGAAAAAAATTCAACATTGCAGGATTTATTCTGTCTTTTTCCCTTTCCATATTTGTGTTCCCTTCTTTGGCAGTGAGGAATTTGGCTCCCATTATCTACAATATATTTATTTATTTGCTCGATCCTAGAATACATAGAAACTAGTTTCAGAATTGCTCACTCAGACCTCATCAAAATATAAACTTACCAGCTAGAGTTCAAAATTTGGTTAAAGTTCTTATTGTCTTTATTCTGTCTCCTCAAAAAACTTTTTTAACATGTCTGCATTTTGGCATTTACCTGGGCAAAGGGACCTCTCTGGCAAAGGGTCCATCACTGGTTGCCTGCTGTATGTGAGTGTGTCGCACATGTTACCATTTAACCCCTGAACACTCCTGCAGCCTGGGTGGCTGTCTTCTCATTCCCTGGCAAGGCCACTAAGGCACATGGAGCTTATGCAGCCACTGGTAAGTGGCACAGGTGTGATTCAGACTGGGGTCTGTCTGATTCACACCTGTGTTTTCCTGCCGTAGTGGGAAAGTGAATGCATTTATAAGGCCAATACAATCCAACTCCTTATAGAGAGAGGAGACAGTAGCCTCCTCTGTGTTGACAGTTCTGTGATGGGTTTTTCTGTGCCACGACTGCTCATTTGGGGCCGTGGGCTTTCTGTCTCTTTTTTAGGCTTGGAAAGAGACAAGTTTGACAACAAGACTGTCACCTTTGAAGAGCACATCAAGGAAGAACACAACATGTGGCACTATCTGTGCTTCATCGTCCTGGTGAAAGTAAAGGACTCCACAGAATACACCGGGCCCGAGAGTTACGTGGCAGAAATGATCAAGGTGAGTGGGAAGGTCTCTGGGAGGCCCCGCTTCTGTGCTCTGAGCGTGGTCCTGGCAGCCGGTGGGGAGCCGCCCTGCAGAGAAACCACGGCTGATGTTGGCTGAGCCCTCCTCACGGATGAGGCATAGTACTCTTGTCAACTTGGTGTGTTCTCTCAAGTGATCTTCGGGACCGCCAGCCAGGTGGTGTCAGCCTGTTAAAGGAGGAAATGCTGAGGCTCAGAGATTGGCACACGGACGTGGGGCTGAGATTTAACCCAGATCAGACTCCACAGCGCCAATTCCCATCTCTTTGTTATTCTGCCTCTCTTCTTGATAATGCTCTTTGTCCCCGTCTCCCGGTCTCTAAGCGGTGTCTTAAAAGCAAAATGATCACTCTGTGTAGTTCAGCATGATTTGTGTTTGGCCGCAGCCTAGCCTTTCTGGGAGGCGCTCTGCTAACTATCAGGAAGGGAGCATATGACGGAGGGATTTGAGTCCCAGTCTGATCTTCCTGCTGACGGGAAGTGTGGGACTGCCGTGTCCCGGGAAGGGGGGAAGCAGCTGCAGGTTTTTAGAGAGCTCTTCCCCGGCAGGGCTCTTCGGAGGCACCGAGCGTGTGCTGTGGGAGTCCCGGGCCAGCTGTGCTTCAGACCTGTGCTTCCTGAACTGCATCAAAATGTTCAGGGGTGTATGGCAAAGTGAGGGGCTGTGAGCTGTGAACCCTGGGGCGCCTTCGTGGTTGCGCCGACACACTCGGAAGAGCAGGGCAGCCATTAGCTGCTAAGGAGGACGAACACAATCCGGCTACCTGATAATGAGTTCTCCTAAATGAGCCTGCCTGTGTTTCCCGTGCAGATGGAGCTGTCAAGCTTTTATGTTAAGATGCTTGAAGTCGGCTCTGTTCAGATGGGGATCTTCACGGTACGCCCGGACGCAGAGCTTGCGGTTTTATCGCCGGCAGGCAGCCTTCACACGCTAGTGTCCCGAACACCCACATGGCACAGGCTCGCAGGCCTCTCCTAGGTTCCGGAGGCCTTTCTGGGGATTGTGTGCCACTGTCCCCTTGGGGACCTTAGAGTCTAATTCCATGCTTCTCAGCTGGAGAGCTTGTTAAAATTCAAATTCTGACTCGGCAGTCACTGCCAGGACCTGAGATTCTGCATTCCCAACAACCTTCCAGGGGATGCCACCACTGCAGGTCCATGAATCACCCTTTGAGTAGTAAGAGTCTAACACAAAGGGAAGGAGAAAAATGAACATAGAAGGGGGAGAAAGAGACACAGGTTCCAGAATGAGGGTGGTGGTGTATCCCCTTTGACAGACGAAAGCCAGGCTGGGGGCTGAGTGACTTGCCTGGGAACAGCTCGGAAGGAGCAGAGCCCGGATTCAAATCCAGTTCGTCTGAGTCTAGAAACCCCACCACGATCATGTTGCTGGTAGGAGACCGGGCGGGCACCAGTGATACTGGGCCAGGTGGGAGCAGACTCCTGTTTTTAAGGAGATTAGGAATTCTGATGGGCACCAGTGCAGATTTTCACAGGTGAGGTTTCCAGGGTCAGGGCACATTAACTGAGAAGTCCTCAAATGCTTTCTTCTCCCCCAGTTGTTGACACTGGCAAATTAAACGCTATTTAATCAGCATTCACGCGGACTCAAACCTGTCTGTGTGGACAGATGATGACCTTCGTTTGCATTCAGTGCCTTAGTGTCTGGAGGAGATGACCTGTACTTTTCACCCTTGTCATAGGTCCCTTTTCTCCCCTCACTTTGTTCTCTTCTCTCTAAAGAATTTGAATGGGCCCTATCTTTAAATCTTCCAGGGGCCAGTTTTGAAGTTTTCTGTTAATCACCTTACTTTCCGGTCACAGAAAACTCTGGTGCACTTTTGGGTTTCTGTCTCAATCATGAAGACTTAAAGGAGTCTTGTGAGCAGTCACTTGATGAGGATTAAGAGCCAGGGTGACCTCTAGCCCGCCACCCAAGCCGGGCAGAGCCCACTGTGCGGCGACGCTCTGAGAACCTGAGCATTTGGTGTGCGTTCCCCATCCACGTCATTCTTTGATTGTATGAGACTTCTTGTCAGAGAGCCTAAATATCTGTAGCATCAAAGAATTCTTAACTGTGAATGTCAGGGTTGCTAAGGAACCACATGTTGTGTGTATTAAGCAATGGCTGAGAGAAGTGTTAGATCCACCAGCTGAAAGGCAGTGCCTTTTTTGCCAGCACTGTGTTCAGTGGTGCTTAGTCTTGAAACCACACGAATCCCTGCGGGGGACTCCTAAGAGAGCATCAGCCACAGCAGGTGGGAGCTGAGGGTGCTCAGCTGAATCGTTCAGCGGGGGACTTGAGCCCTGTGGGACCTCAGTGCAGGGGCTACCACACTGTGGGCCCGACTCAGTCATGCCCTGTGGACGAGGCAGCCACTGCCAAGAGACTGAGTCCCCACAAGCCTCCCTCCTTGGTGGGGCATCTTGTCCATCACTTCTGGGAGGACAAATCAGTTGATCTCTTTGGAAAGCCACCCCCGGGAGGCTGCAATGACTCCATTGTGGAGGACATAGAAGGAGCTGCTGATGTGCAGTGTCTGAGATGGAAGGGAAAGCAGGCTAGCTACCCTTTTGCTTTCCTCATGTCCCAGGAGAAATCTTTGAGCAGGCTCTCCTGGGGCATGCAGGCCTCAGGAAAACCACCTCTTGCCTAATGACAGAAGGTTGGGGGTGTTTCATTCCTCTGCGGCTCTCCTTTAGCCCATTGATGAAGATCCCAGAGCTTCCCGAAGACTTGCGAAATAACAGCTGCCACAAGGCCACCCGACAGAACCAGTGGGAAAGGCCCCGGTGGAGGAGCTTTCCAGCTGCCCTGGGAGCAGCTCCTTTCAGACGGCAGCAGCAGGGATGGCAAGTAGGTTGTCATCGCAACCAGCAACTGGTTGGTCGAATCTGCATGGGGCACCGTGTTGACAAGGGTTTTCAGAAACTCACACTGACTTTGAGACAATGACATCTGACCAAGTCATGAACGAGAGAGGTGAGCAGCATGGCTGTAGGCAGAGCGTGGCCCTCCCTGCCTGGACCCAGGTCCCAGAGGTGGATTTCCTCCTTTGGTGGCTGCTTGACCGTGTGAAAACACGGCCAGTCCTGCTAGATCAGATACGTCACCTTTCCTGATTCCTTCTGGAACTGGCCCACAGTCAAGGGGACAGGACCTCTTCTCTCTGTAAATGGCAACAGTGGCTTTCCTGCCATCCCTGGAGGGAGGGAAGGAAGACACATGAGAAGACGCTCTGGCTCACAGTTTAGAACTTCACAGCCAGCTGTTCACCCACTAATTAATTATGTCTAAAGATAATAGATCATATATTCTCATCTCTCTCCTTTCACTGGAGACGGGAATATCCTGGCAAAGCCACAGCCAGGCTGATGCCTACCATGAAGTCATCGCTGCCCAAGAACTGGAGGCAGAAGATACAGGGTTAAGGGTTTCAGCTCTGCTCCTTCCTAGCCGTGTGACCCCGGGCGAGTGATGGGACTTCTCCAACCTAAGTTTCCTGTCTGTAAACTGAGGTTAATGCCGCCTCACTCATCCGTTGGGTAGTGCAGATGAGACGAATGTATGAGACCTGGCAGGTTGGTAGGCACTCGTGGAGGGAGGGAACGGGTGACAGAGCAACTGGTGATGGGCCTAGAGCACAGGCAGCCGGGAAGCAGGGGCTGCAGGGCTGACAGCAGAGCTGGTGGAAGCATCGTTTCCTTTGGTTCTAGGACTGTAAGACACCCTAGCCATTGGCACCTTGCTGCTAGGAAAAGGCACAGTGGGCATCTTGACCCAAAGAACTTCTCATTGTGGAAAATCCCTATGTATTCCTCTCTCTTAAATTTTAAATCTTTATGTGTCCTTAAATGTTGAGGCAGGGCATGTTGGACATTACTGTTCTTTCTCCGTTGAATCAGGCAAAGATACTTGTGAATTCCACCCATGTGTTTAGTGGTTTCCTCCACTTGCTTTCACTGCCCAGAATTAGGACCTCATTTGATTCGGGGAGTGGCCCCTGAGTCCTGTGTATTCAAGACACACCTTAGATTATATCATGACATCATGCATGGTTTGCTGGTAGGTTTGTCCTTCAGCTCAAGCACCTGCTGGAAGGTGGTGCTGTCACTCACATGACCACGGAAGCCAACCCTCCTCACGGCAACTTACAATGCCACTTAGTCCGGCAGAGACAGCCTCGTGTTCGTTGACTTAGGCCCCAGACAGGGCTGTGCTTTCAGAGAAATGTGACTCTGGGGTGACCTCACATAGCCCTTGGCAATTCAAGGCAAGAGAAAAAACCCTGAGTTTCCTTTCCCCATAGGAACTTGAATTTTGGTGCTGTCGTAAAGAGTTTTGGTGATAGCTTTTAAAGTTAATAAGCAAATTTTTAATAGCTCAGATCTGCATTTAAGTTTCCATAATAATTTATGTGCCACAGACCCTTTTTTGAATAACTTTAGCACTGTTTGGCTTTGCTGTAGTGCCAACTGAACTGAGAATTTGTGTTAGTCTGTAGATGACGATTTGAACGGCTATGCTGTTGGAAGTATTCTGTCTGAATAAGTGGTAAATTCATTGTGAGTCCTTTGCCTGAGAGAGTTTAAACACTGCACAGTGGGCATGTAGTAGATAATAGATCAATATTCCCAGCGAAGACACAGCAGCCCATTTTTCTACTACAGACAAATACAGGAGGCTAAAGTATTCTTGAAAGTTAGAAACTCAAGAAGCATTAAGAAGGGAGCTTCGTGAAAAAACCAAACAATAACTTAAATACAAGGCATCTCTTTTGCTAATTAAATATAGATTTCAATTCTGTATCTTGGAATTCTTCCCTGTTAACAGAAGTCTTACATTTTTAGAGGGGTGTTTCTGAGTGATCAGATAGAATATTGTTCAATCACATTTCAAAATGTTCTGATATCTTGAGCTGCTGTGGCTACCTTGTCTTCTCCAGGATAGCATGTAAATTGACTAATAACGTGGACGGTGAAATAAGTGGGCAGAACCTACCGCCCCACGACAGCCTGAGTGTCTGGGAACGCACCAAGGCTGCAGGTCGGGAGTGGCCTGTGCTGGGCTGTGCTTTGCCCTGGCAGGGCAGATTAGATAATAACCAGTAATAGGTCACATTTAACCAATACGTATGAAATACACACTGCACGTGTGTCATAACCTTTTATCCTCATCACAGCATAGTCGGTGGCACTACTGCCGTTTTACAGATGGGAACCGAAAGCTTGGGAAGGTTGGGCAGCTGCTCCAGGGTCGTGCTGCTGGGGAAGAGCTAGAGCTGACATTGGAATCCAGAGCTGCTGAATCAGAACTCGCCCTCAGGCTGTCCTGCCCCAGACGTCCGTGTGTGGCCAGAGATGGGGGTACGTCTGTGCACGTGCACACCGCCCTCCGTGTCGAGAACGTGCAGCCGTTGCTCGTCTGGTTTTTCTGACTTGGATGCGCAGCAGCACACACCTGCCCCCCAGCGACACTGCATCAGTGCCCTTTAAAGAGGCAAGATGCAGAAAAGGCTCCCCGGGGGCCCGGGGGAGAAGAGTGGGAGAGACTGCTAACACCTCAATCAGCAAGACCGCAGTCAGATGGGGTTTAATTCTCGGAGTTGCTGCCGCCAGCACAGCCACTCGGGCAGCCACCTCGGGTACTACAGGGGGTAGTTGAAATGACAGGTATTTGAGGAAGGATATAAAGTGCAGCGCTTGCAAAGGATATATCTGAAATATATAGTAATTTTGACTTGCTAAAATATGGTAAACTTCACTACCCTCACTTAAATTTCAACAGGGAGTGATGATACCTCCTTTGGTATAACCAGATTCGGGGAGAGAGAGCAGTGTGAGTAAAAGGAGAAGGACAGTTCCCCAGAACCACAGCCAGCCTGGAGCTTCCACACCCAGGTGACTCATCCGAATGACTGTAACTCCTGATAATTAAACACTAGAACGTCTGCTCCCTTATCCTTTAAGCCTGATGCTGACTTTTTCTCACAGCTGGGGTAGACACCTTCCTCCCCGCTCCTTTCTCCTCCTCCCCTTCTCCCCCTCTTTCTCTCCACCACCCCCATTTCGCACACATGACATTCCATTGCAGATTTTCCAGTTTGTGTCATTATGTATTAGTTCACTTGATTTCTTCAGAAACGAGCTGTACAGGGATATGAAAGCGAAGGAGCAGTTTTCCAGATCAAAAGTAGCGTCGACATGGCAGCAAGCGGAACGCTCTCAGAAGGTCGTGGGTGCTTTCCACACAGGAAGGGGGAGGCCAGAAGCCGGAATTCCTGGAGAATGCTTTTCTGACAGCTGTGGGCAATTTGTAACAACAAAAAAGAAAACAATCTAAGAGAGAGCCTTTTTGCCTGACAACATCTCAGGGTAAATTCTCCAATCAAATAAATTCTATTAGTGAATTAAATACTGCTAAACATCTGTGCGGAGACATTGTGAGAAGACTGAGAGGCAGTAGGATATCTGTTTATCTATACTTGATAAGAAGCCGCAGGAAGCAGACGAAATCACAAGCAGCGCGTTAACGAGAGCAAAGGATCACAATGGGAACTGAATACTTGCGTGTCACTGCTGTTTACGGGGGGAACTGTTTACAGTTTACAAGGGGAACTGGCTGAAGTCCTGCACCTTTCTTGACCCAGGAGAGAGCTGATGCTATAAAATCTGCAGACAGGCACTTGCCAACACAGGGACAGCAGCTTTCTGCCAGGGGTAGTCCAAGGAACCGAGCGAGGGGCTAGAGGGAGGAACTTGGACAGAAAGAGACCGCGGGTTCCTTGGGGAGCGTAACTTGGGGACAGGCCCTAGACATGTGGGGGGAAGGGATGGTGGCAGCGGTGACCAGAGTAAAGAAGTAAATGTAAGAATTCACACAGCCATCGTGAGGGTCTCAGTTCGAGGAAATGAGAAGTCGGAGGCCCTGCCAGACAGCACTTGGGAATAGGAGCAAGGGAGGGACAGTCCGGCGGGGCGTGCGCTTAACTCTCCCCAGCTTGCTTTCCGCCCAAGTTTTCGCCACCTCTGTGAGTCAGGCAGACAGGTCCCGGCTGCAGATAAAGTGACCTGGACACCCCCCACCTCACGCAGGTGTGTAGTAATGGGTTTGGGTGTTTATACTGGAATTCCGGTGCGGATGCTGGGAGGAAGGGAGTGCCCAGATAAATTCCTGGAACACCGACATTTCAGCCTCTGGAGTGCCGTATCCACAGCTCTCCTGCCTAACCTGGGAGGCCACCAGGTCACCTTGGCTCCGAAAGCCCTCAGCTGTGGGTGAGGATACAGCCTTTGCTGCCCTCTAAATATGATTCCCAGAAGGCCTCCTGGAGTTAGCTGACACCATGGCAGAGTTCAAGAATATCAGAGCGAGGGAGAGGCACAGAGGGATTTGGCACTGGCTTCCCGGTGGCTGGAAATAGTGTGTCAGCATCATTGGACTCACCACCCAGCCGGCCAGGCCTGCTCTTGCCCCACCCTCCGCACTGGAGCTTGGGTTCGTGTCAGTGGCAGCTGCACAAAGTAGCTGCTGAGCTCAAGTTTCCCCACCCAGCCTTGTAACACATGCTGCCCTTTAGCGTGGAGGGGTAAAGTCACCCCTCGTCCCACGGAGCCCTTAATCGGCACTGTTCTTCTATTGTGAAGCACTTGGCATTTGGAGCCTAGTTCTGCACTGACCTCCCGGTGCTCCCTTCTGAATTTCCCACATCCTGACCTTCGTAGAGGGTGTCGTAGGTGCTGTTCGTGACAGTGAGTTCAGCAGGGCCATCATCTGCCCTAAAGGAATTTATGTGCCAAAACAGAGCACAGGGGCGAGCCAGGTATACCCAAGAGTCTGGTCCCTGAGACTGTAGGACATGAGGGCTGTGCACAGAACTGTTAGGCCAGCTAAAGGTTGGTTTCACCACCTGTGAAAACAGTTCTCCCCACTGGTTATTTCATCCAAGGATGTAAGTACACGTTTGTATATATATATAAAATATTTGCATACGTACACATTTCCCCCAACCAGGCAGATTTTGTCGATAAGCTCCAACTGCGCCCACACCTCGCCTCCCTCCCTTTTCCCCCACTGCAGACGTCCCCCTCTTGCCCCTTCAGTTGCAGACATCCTGACTGCCTTCGTAACCCCTTTGTTTCTTATTCACTGTAAGTGTCGATTGTATCTGGTAGAGCTAGACTGTAGTCTCATCATGCTCCTGAGAAGTGTGTAATCAAAACAATGCTATAACCTGGAAAAGGTTCTGAATTTGACTGTCTTTATAAAGTACATAAATTTGGAATTCTTTAAGACCTATCTCTTTAAAAATGAAGCCTGCTAGCATGTCTCTAGGGAATGTGAGAATGAGGAAAAGATGTTAGTATCTAGGTATAGTAGTCTGTATTTAACGGTTGTACAGGTGGACAAGCCTCTGGGTTCTCACCTTCCACAAGCCCTCTCTGCGGAGCCTCAGTTTTACCACCTATAAAATGAGGACGTTGAACCAAAGGGTCTCTCATGCCATTTTTAGCTCTAAAATTCCATGAAGCAGTGTTCAGAGTGGTGACGCGAGTTCATGACATAGAGATGGAGAGGTGTGGGCCTCAGGGTCTGTATTGGGAGCAAGGATGTGGTGTCCAGAGGCGGAGGGGAGACCTGTGTGAGCAAGCTAGTAAATACTGGGGTCAGAGTGCAAGGGCAGGTTAGGAAAATGGGGGATTTGGCAAGGATTAAGGAATTTGGAGAATCTGCTCATGGCAGGTGATCTCTTCCCAATTAAGAGAACAAGCTGTGTGGCATCTTTCTTCCAGATGGTGATGATGCTGGTACCCTTCTCACCTCTATATGACTCTTATAAGACGGTGAGAAAGATAACATCTTCCTATCACTTCTTTCTCAGAGTGTGTCTAGGCAGGGCTGGCCTTGAGGAAAACCATTTCAGTCCAGATAAATTGTCCGGTATATAAACCCATCAGATGGCAAAGCTTAGATGGAACGATGTGTGTGAAGCAGCTTCTTAGGGGCTGTGCATGTATGTGTGTTCAAAGATAAATTTATTTTTTATCTGAAACAGCAACGACCTGTGGAAAGATGTTTAGGCTTAAAACAAGAAAAAATTATCGCATAAAAATATTAAAAGACAAAAGTTGAATACTAATGGAGTCCAGGAAAGAATAGAAGGAAACCAATGAAAATTACTAAAAGGTAGAGCAACCTTGGGCAAAGAATAAAAGAAAAAGTTGCTAAAAATTCCAGTACATAAGCTCTGGGAACGTTCTGGTATATTTCTTAGCTAATTGAAAGTGCAGAGGAAGTTGCCTAAGCAAAATGTCGTCAGCCAGCTTGGATGCTGATTTTGGGAAAAGGGTGAGTTTGCCTGATTGTTCTTTATTAGGAATCTCAAACGGGCTGGCCTTGCCCTTGCCCAGCACAGGCAGCCGGCCCACCTTTCTCTTCTGTGACCTCTGGTTCCCTGGACCTGGCAGCCCCAGGTACCCAGGACCCGGCTGTGCCCCAGTCCAAGTTGTGCACCCTGCTTTCTCGCCGACCCTGTGGGCGCCCGGGGGACACTTCACCTGTGGCCCCAGAATGACTTGAAAGAATGATTGTGCAGCTGGCTCTGCCTAGAGATTTCATCAGAAATGGGTGTGGTTCTCCCTGCTGGCATGAACCTGTCTTTGTCACGCTGTATCATCCAAGAACAACCATTGAGTGAGTCTGGAAAGGGTCATTGGTCATTCCGGCTCAGCTGAAGATTATATAATATGGCCTATTTTGGTAATGTCATTCAAAGCTCAAAAACAGAACCAGACTGACACCTTAATTTGTGCACAGTTTGGACAACCTCATGTGACTTAGTTGGTAAAAGAGAAATCGGTATCTCTAAAGTTTTATCCCAAAGAAAGAGAACTAACTTTACACAGCAGACGAGCACTAACACTGGAGTCAGCGTGTGCATTGCACTGCTGTCGCTCTGTGCGAGCTTTGTGACCTTGGGCAGATGACATACGGATTTATAATACTTTTGCATAATGCTTGCCAGTTTATGGGACACTTTGACAGCCATTTGATCCTTACAGTAACCCAATGAGGTAGCTGGTGATCTCTTTGGGGGAAAAAAAAAAAAGGAAACAGACCAGGTTGGTTAGCTGACTCATTCACTCATTCATTGTGCTGTGTACACACGTTGGAGAGTCACAGCCTGAACTGTGGCTTCTGATTCCAGGCCGGTCTTCTTTCTACTGTGACGCTAATGTCACAAGCCGTTGTTGAAATTTACAGAATCTATGAAATACAGGGATATTTTATGTAGTTTGAGTCTGCTGTACATTTGGGACAGAGAAAGCTGACTCCTTGAATTTGGGGCTGGCCAACAAGTTCCAGATGTAGAATCTTTTTTTTTTTTCCTAATTAATAGACTTTATTTTTAGAGTAGTTTTAGATTTACAAAAAAAGGGGCAGAAAGTACGGAGTTCTCATACAACCCCTTTCTTTCTGCCTCCATCCCCCCACTCTCCCCTGTTAGTAACACTTTGTATTACTGTTGCGCATTCACAATTCATATGCCTGTATTGGATACGTTATCATTAATGAAAGTCCAGAGTTTACCTTGGGTTCACCCTTTGTGTTATACATTTTCTGGGTTTGGACGAATGCCTAATGCCACGTACCCACTGTTACGGCGTCACACAGAATACTATCACTGCCCTGAAACTCCTCTGTGCTCTGCCTGTTCCCAGCGTCCTCCCTCTGAGCCTCTGCCAGCCACTGGTCTTACTATGTCTAAAGTTGGGATCTATTTTTTTAGGTTTTTTCTTTTAACATATAACAGGTATTGTCAATGGCAATTTCAGAGTCATTCATTGAACATAGTTAAAGATGATTATCACCATTTTTCACCCAGACCAACAGATTCTGGTTTTTTTGGGGGGGGGATGGGTGGTTTGCTGTGATCTTAGAAAAATGAGCTTTAAAGATTAATTATTTTCTTTTCAATGGAAATAATCACCCTAGCTCACCAAAGGGACAAACGATTTGAAGTTTACTGAGTGTCCTATATTCTTGCTTTAGGAAAGTTAAGCATTAGCCCCAGTCCTCCCTCCTCCCCCAGGCATTGCCTGAGGTTTTGCACACGAGGCCAGTGAGGCCAGCGTCTGCTCCAGGCCCACCCTCCGTGCCCTCTGCCCATTCCCGTCCCCTGAGCGGCCCTGGGCATTCTGGGAAGGTCCGGTTTGTCTACCCCGTGGTAAGCTCAGTAGAAGGGCAGCTGCCACGTGAGCTGAAAGAACAGCCTTTGCTTCCTTGACTCTTCCCCGAGGGGATTCTCGAGGGTAGAGAAGCAACAGGGCTCTTTTTTTCCAGGACCCCTGTCTTCACTCCTGTTTCTTTTAGCCTCAGGCCTCCCAGCCTAAACCTCTCACTCTCTAATGTGGCTGTGAGAGAACAAAGGATCCGGCAATAAATGTTAGTTGTTTAGGTGGTAAATAACTCTCCACCTGAGCAGCCTGGCTCTGAGGAGGTGACTGATTACCTCGCAGTCTTTCTCAGAACAGCCTCTTCATGTGAACCTGGGGGAAAAAAGTACCCCACTTCTCAGAATGATTAGCATTTGCATCATACAATCCAACTTCCTCCTCCTCGTGTGTGTGTGCGCGCGCGAGCACACGCGTGTGTGTGTGTGTGTGTGTGTCTCTCACACACACACACACACACACACACACGCTCACTCGCTCCCTCCCTCCCTCCCTCCCTCCCTCTTTCCAGTCAAGAACATTTCAAGGGCTGGTCAATGCCACCCCCGTGTCTAAAACTTTAGTGTTTGCTATTGCAGGGACTTTTCCAACTTTACCTAGAAAAGAACTAACCAGAACCTTAGCACTTGTGGTCAGCCTGCTTCCGGCTGTGGCTTCAGTCAGTTTATCTGCTCCGACAGAGGCAGCACTTGCTGTTTCGGGAACTGCACTGGCTGGATTGTAGGAGGACCCGGGCAGACGGTGCCTAATGCCATTGGTATGTGAGATGCCAGCAGCAAGGAGAGTGAGGGAAGCGAGGGACAACTCAGACCAGAGTGGCAGATGTGGCCGACAGATGCTCAGTGACCCCATAAGCCTTTTCCGCCCTACCCTCCTGACTGCATACACACAACACACACACCCCACCCAAGCTGAATTCACATATAAACGCAGTGTCTTAGTTGAAGATGACTTTCCCCAAAAAATGCACTAGCAGCCGAGACACCGAGACATGTTTTTGATCTTGAATAGGCACACAGGCAAGATTCTGCAAGTGTTTCTAGGCCTAGACTGGCTGGCTGGAGAGCAGGGGCTGAGCAGCTCACTGGGGTAACTGCGCTCGAGCAAGTTCAGCATTTTGTATGAAAGTCTTAGCTAAAGAGAAAGTAATTGGAGTCAGGTGTTCTCTCTCTGCTCCCACTTCAGTAATTGGGATAGTCCAGACATTTTCATTTTGAGATTTAGATTCTCTCTGCAGAGAAGGGGGGTCCTGTTGGTGAGGAACCTTACACCACATTGGAGCTTACCACACCACACAGGATGCAAAAGCAACTGGAAATTGAGAGAACAGTTTTGCTAGAATTGCTCATTGATTTTAACGCTAGGTGCTCCTTGGTAATTTGAGATTTGACTTAACAGCCCAGGATGATTATGTAATTAAAACACTGGCAACACCTAGAATCTCAGATTTGGAGATCTACCCACTTGAGTGCAGAAAAGGTAACAATGCTTGCCACCCAGGGTATTTGAATTCTCTGCAGTTGAGCTTGTTTCCTGTGGTTTAGGATTTCAGTGGGGTCCCTCCTAGCCCAGCTTTTCATTGTTAGACATTTAGGGGACACTGAGGGAGAACCTGTATGGTGGCAATTGGTAAATTCCTAGATCAGGAAGTCCCTTTCCTGTCTTGGCATTGAAGCCCTCCTGTAAAATGGAGAATGAAGCTTTCTCCATAAAAGCAGAGCCCATGGCCTAAGTGGCTTGCAGCAAGTATGACTTTTTTTGAAGTGTTGGGTTGTATCTTTGACATTTCATTGAATTTCATATTCTGCTCCAGGGCATTTTTTAAGTTGAATATAAAAATATTTTTAATCATTGACCATTGACTAAAACAGACATCCTAAAAAGATGCATTATTGGGACTCTTTGGCCAGGGCCTTCCAGTCCCAAGATTACAATTCCCCTCTGTAGAAACACGAGACGCAGGGTGTCAGCGTCTCTCTTCCACCACTGAGGCGTGGAGCACGGATGCCAGGAGTAGCCCTCCTCATGCCTCCAGCACACACTCTAGGCACTCAGGACCTGGAGCCAGGGCTACCCTGGAGCTGCACAGAGGCAAAGAACCACAACCTGAGACCCAGCCGTGGCCACAGTCCTTGGACTAAAGCACCTTGAGAGCAGGGACTTTGTCTTTCTCACAAACCTTCAGCACTCAGGCCCTGCCAGGTACAGAGATTATAGAGGATCAACAAATGGCTGTCAAATGGAGGAAGCGTGTGCATGTTGCATTGATTTGTTCAAAGACCTTCTGAAATCATTGCTTAGAGGGCCAGGAATCACATATGCCATGAAAAAAGGTGGGAATCTGCCACAGAAAAATTCTCATTTTAATCTATGGTTACTCGGTCACTTGCTATTAGAATAAGGGAGAGAAACTGTTCTTTAAACTTTCAGCTATGTGCAGACTCTTGCTTTGGTTTTCTGAAGTCTTTTGAAGGCCTCATTAATGTGGACGCTGTTTGGAAATCTGTGTTTTCTATTTTTATAGAGGGTTTGCTAAGCAAATGAACATACGAAGGATTTGAAAGCCAGATTTTAGTTGGTTTTGCTAACATTTTAGGCAGTTTAGCATTAATTTGCCTGTGAGTGGTAAGTTAGCTACAGGTGAGCTCTAGCCACTTAAGCAACAGGCACATCCTCTCGTACTCTCCCCAGGTCTGGTCAAGCAGATCTTTTGCAGATCTCTTCCCTCTCTTTCCCTCTAGTCTTCATTTTTTAAAATTTATTTATTTATTTTCTTTTAGAGACAGGGTCTCATTCTGTCGCCCAGTGCAGTGGCACAATCATAGCTCACTGCAGCCTCGAACTCCTGGGCACAAGGCGATCCTACCACTTCCGCCTCCGGAGCCACTGTTGCTGGGACTACAGGTGTGAGCCACCACGCCCAGCTTCTCTCTAGCCTTCCGAAGTGCGAGCTGCTCCTCCCTGCCTGCCCTCATCCCCAACTCCAGCCACACTGGTGGCCTCACCATGCAGTGTCCTCTCTGTGGAGATGCCAGTCCGTCACTACTATCCAGTTCTGTCTTGGACGCTACTCTCTCTGCTGCTCCTTTGGCATAACGTAGCCTGCTTTATTCCATTAAAAAAAAAAATCGAGATGTCCGTTAAACTGTATCAGAAGCACTTCGATGGAGGAGCTCCATCTCATACGTAGGTGCGAGAGGTTCCACGGTAAGGAGGCGTGGATGCACGCACCAGGTCTAGGCATCTAAAGTTAAGTGCCCCCGAAATATCTGCTGAATTTGTTATATTTTTAAAAATACTTTGCTCCAAGAGAGCTAATAGTGCAAATCCTTTTTATTTGAATCCAAGTATCAAATATTTCCCCCAAAATATACTTAATTGCAGAATTTTACAATTTGTAAATACTAGATAATTCTCAGTATTCTCTTTGAAAAATAGGAATTAGCCACCATCCCCCCTCATCTGTCTTCCCTCCCCTACTGTCTCCTCCCTTCCCAACGAGGACAAGTTACTCTCCTTGTTTCAGGGCCTCAGCTTCCTGCATTACAGATAGAATGGTGGGATTAGTGACTCTAAACTCCTTCCTGGCATTAAACCCTATCCCATCTCAATTGATGGCGTGTCCATATGCTCCTCAGAGCTTAACAGTTCAGATGGGACTTTTCTTTCCTCCTCCTCTGGGGTCAGCCTGCAAAAATGCGTAGCAGTTGCCATGAACACCTAGGGCCTTCTGCTGTGTGCTCTCTCTGCAGCTGTGCTTTGGGTTCGTGGCTTCATCAGCCCAGCCCACGTCATCTCATCCCTTTGCAGGGGCCCGTTTGCCCTTGTGGGAGTGAGTAATCGCCTGCCTGCCCTGCGTGCCCTCTTCTGGAAAATTAGGTTTATTCCCCCGTTAGAGCTGACGCAGTGCATAGGCTGCTTCCTTGGTGGGAAAATACGGCTGTGTCTGAAGGATTGACACAGGAGCGGTGAGTATAATCGGGGACGGGTCACCGCGCTGCACGGTAGAAAATGGACCACAGTCGGGGAAACGCTTCAGATTTTCAAGCTAGTCATTTTGAAATGGGATATTTTGTTGAATGATCTTTTGCCCATTGCTCTGTGGTGGTGAATTCATGAAAATGAATGTGGGCTGACATTCAGGCACAAGTGAATGAAGTGTTTATCTCAGAGTATAGGAAGGTAGAGGCCATCATTTTTCTCTTCCAGCAGCCGTCGCAAGCAACTCAGGTTTACTGTGTAAGCAGGGCCCATGCAGAAAAAGAGTGGAATATCATTCCGTCCTTCCATGAACATCTGCCCAGTGTCTGCTGTATTCTAGTCACTATGCTAGGGTGGTTCCCATGCTCATGGTGCTCACAGGCTAGGGAATTCCTGCCTACCAGAGCCCCCACCAAGTCTCAAGCGAACACTCGAAAGCAGATGTGAGGCCAGTTGCCATGTGGTATACCTTTTTAATGTTTTCCAACTAGTTCTTACCTGGCTGCTAGATTGCCTTAGGGCAAGACATGGTTTAATGATCTCACCTGATTAGTAATATTTAGACATACCATGGAATTTTGTTTTTTATTTTAAATATGTTGCTGCCTCCTATTGTATACAGCAGAGGTTGGCAAACTCCGGCCCATGGGACAAACCCAGCCTGCTGCCAGCATTTGTAAATAAAATTTTACTAGAACACAGCTATCCCTCATTCATATAGTGTCCATGGCTGTTTGGGGGCTATAACAGCAGAATAGGTGCGTTAAGAGACCTGTGGTCCACAAAGCCAAAAATACGTACTATCAGAAAATATACTGAAAATGTTGCTGACTTCTTGTGTACGCAAAACAACCACATGTGTCTGGTGTGTGTGGGTGTGTTGGGGGGCGGGGACGATTTGTTTTAGAAAGTCGGTTAAATTTATCCTGAGAAGATCAAGATGGTCCAGGTGGGAATGACACCAGATAGATCTGGAATGAGTCGGTTTTCTTCGCCTTGTCCCGTGCTGATGAGGCTTTTCTTACGTGCATTGCTCCCTCTCCGTGCGGAACGTACGCACGAGGCATGCGTGCATGCGGCTCGCTCTTCAGGAGAAAGGCATAACGTGGGCAGGAGGAAGTGAGGTAGGAGGAGCCCCATTCTGTGAACCAGTAGTGAGAAATACCGTTCACAGGCATAAGCTATAGACATCAAAAGGATGAGAGAGGGGAGGAAACTGAATGGGCCTTTCTTACCCCAACCGAGAGCATCCACCGCCCACTTCACGCTGGAAGGAAAAGGAAGCACGAGTAGAGGAGGGGTTTCCGTAAGCTGACAAACAGGGAAATCGAGGAGCTCATTCCCCATTTTTAGCTTTCTTAATAGTCCCCTTACCCAAGCAAACACATGCGTACGTGTATCTGTTAAATGCCAGAATACTTAGGTCTTAAAATTCACTTCACTTCCAGAGTGTTTACAAATAGTTTCCCTGGCATAATGCATTTTAAAATACACAGCACAATTTGAGGTCCCTTAAGTAGTCAAATTCATAGAGACAGAAAACAGAATGGCGGGTACTAGGGGCTGGGGGGACTGGGACGTTAGTGTTTAATGGGGATGGAATTTCAGAGAAAGATGGAAAAAGTTCTGGAGATGGGGGGTGGTAGTGGTTGCCCAACAATGTGATAATGCCAATGAATGTACACTTAAAAATGATGAAAATGGTAAATATTATGTTATGCATATTTTACAATTTTTTTTAAAAACTCCTGAATCACGTAAATATGCAAAGAGAAGAGGGGCAATGGCAGTATTCAAATTTGTAGATTAGGACTCTTTTTTGGAAACCTACTTTCCCCTATATTTTAAAGTGACTTCCTCTTCTAAGAATTACAAGTCCCATTATATTCAGTTAAAAAGATAGTTACTGAACAGTTTTCAAAAAAGAGGACATTAGGTCCGCAATAGACAGAGATAATCTAGTGAGAGGTTAGAAGACATGGCACAGTACAATTAGCTTTCTTGTTTCTGCGTCTAGAAGTGACTGCCACTCTTTTTTTTTTTAAACGTGGATTCTAGGAAAGAAATCTTGACTGGTTCCCTAGGATGAGAGCCATGTCCTTGGTCAGCAGCGATTCCGAGGGAGAACAGAACGAGCTGAGGAACCTGCAGGAGAAGCTGGAGTCCACCATGAAGCTTGTCACTAACCTTTCTGGCCAGCTGTCAGAATTAAAGGATCAGGTAAAGAAAGAAATCCCATCTCCCTACACACACACGCACGCACGCACGCCACTGCCATCGCACCAGTGCTGAGGGGGAGGAGTCAGACGTGGGGCACTCACCTGGATGGAAAAGGGAGCCGGGCAGCAGAGGACAAATTCACTCGCTCCACCTGTCTCCCTACCCACCCCCTTCGGTGCCCTTCTACAGGATAAGGCCACAGTGCTTCTTTCAGTGCTGCTAAGGACTTGGTTTTAGTGAAAAACAAAACCAAAAAATGGGAAAATGCAAACGACTTCAAAGAAGTGCTGTAAAAAAACCGTGAGAGAGAAAGCTATACCCTTTTTTACTTAGTCACTGACGGGAGATTAAAAGCTTTTTCCTTCGTTTGCTTCCTAGCCCTCAGATTTGTCAAATGTTCACCCAGGATATTTAAATTCAGCATCCTGGGGGGTAAACCATAGTCATGGAAACACCCTTTTTGTTGAATGCATTTGTCAAATGCTTCTGGAGTGGCCACCATAGCACAGGCATGATGCCAGGTGCTGGGGCTAGAACTGAACGATATAGGCACGGTCCCTGGTCTCACAGAGTTTAATAGTCTACAGAAATGCCCCCATCCTGCTTCCCGTCCATTAGATAAATGCTTTGTCCCCTTCAGTAATGGGGGGGCAGGTTTATACCAAGCCCTAGGTACGCTGTCCCCCTGCCATGTGACCCCCTGAAAATGAACACCACCGTCACCAGGTGGCTTATTCATCATGGGATGCAGCTGTGTGTCGAGAACTTGCACCCGGGGTGGTAGGCAGACTGTGGTCTTGGTTTTATGACTGCTCTTCTGTAGCTGACTGAGATAATCGTGTACAGATAGAGGAACAGTTCAGCATTTTATGAGAGTTTCTGAAAGCTTTTTAATCAACTCCATAGACAGGATTATAAATGCTGCACACCGTAGGCAACAGGCACATCTGCCCTGGAGGTAGGTCGCAAGGTACACCCACAGGTGATTTATCACTCTTAAGTACACTGTAACTAGTGAAGACCTCATCTAGAATAAACTCTTCCTGGAGATGGTTTACAGAGCATTTTTAATAATCCTACTTTGAATTATATTTCTTTTCCAACTAAATTATTCCAAACTGTGCCCTAAGATACCATTTGATCTCAAGTTGTTTTCTTTTGCATGTATTAAGATGCAAATAAAAAAGACTGATGAGGAAAGAAGTCCTTATTTATGAAGGCTGTCTATAGCTCTGAGCTTGGTAGCTACCTAAGATGAATAATAACCTAAATAAGTAAAGCTAATGAAGACCTAACTAGATTACTTTGCTTATTAACTTTTTACCCTTGCTGTGAAATGTTGACAAATGTTCCCCAGGACTACACTGACTCATGAGTACATTGTCGGCTACAGCTGCTTCTTGTAACCCACCCGACTCCTGCAAAATGTGAGGCAAACTTTTTAATGCGTCTGGCAAGCCTTACTTCTCTTCTCCCGTTTGAGATAGCTGCGGCTTATAAGAATCTCAGTTAAATCAGATGTTTGAAATTAGGTGCCAAAAGCCCTATAGACACTGATCTAATACTGACTTACATAAAGGAACTGTTGAGCTCGCCGTAAAATCTGGTGCCATTTTTCAAAGACACAGATGATCTTTGTTTCATGCCCCATGGTACAAGAATTTCAACAGTTAGGCATTCTAGCCGTCACGTGCCAATGCAACCAAAATTCATTCTTGCTCATTCATTACTATTTCTCATTATCACACTTGGAAGCTCTTTGGGGGCATGTTTTTGTTGATATGAGAAATAGGGTTTTCCAATTTACTAGAGAATTTCTGAAAATGTCTGAAACAAACTTACTGGGTGTTCTGTGGTGGTGAAACCAGGCAAGCCCTTGCCTACGGGCTCTACCTGCCCTTTGGGTGCTGTAAGAGTCTGTTGTTCTGAGAGTGCTGCTCCGATGCACACTTTGCAAACCAGTGAACCTCGTCAATGTCAATGGAGTGAGCTGAGCTGAGGAATCGGCAGAAAGAATCACAGGTGTAGGAGACACCCAAGACTTCAGATGTCACCTCACCTGGTCCCCGCACCTTCTTGATGCGGATACAAGGAACATGGAAAGCTTTTAGGAAATTTTTTAAACTTTATGTGACAACACCAGGGCAGGAGTGCTGGATCCCTTGGTTTGAGTTTTTGTGTGTCTTTTTATTTTGATTTGCTTTGTTTTGTCCCTGTACTGTTTGCCTTTCATGGTTGGTTGATTGAATTCTTATTTTTTTTTTTTTTAAAAGCCTTAAAGTTTCAGAAGTTGAATCATGAACTTCAGTGGTATGGTGGATACATTCATTTTCCTTTTACACAGCCAAGCATAGTAGAGACTAGGCATCTTTTAAATCCGAGGTAGAATTGTTTCTGTTAAGCCAAAGTTTTGGCTTAAATAAAATGTGTAAAATTTGATTACACAGAGACTCAAGTTCATTAAGTGACATCAGAACCAGAATGGTTTAAATTGTTTGATTCCAGCCCTTTATACGTTTTTCTTTTTAAAGTTGGCAATTGGAACGACTCTTCAGAAAGCCCTTCCCCTGTGAATGAATTTCAAATTGAACTGTATTTTTCTTGGAAGACATTATAGGCTAAAAAGAAAGCCTGAGAAACCAGTAGGACCTTCTCAGGTGCTTTTAATAGGATTGATTGAGGTGCCAAATTACAGGACAGATTCAGCATAGCTGCTTTTCAGGAGTGGGGGGCAGGATTTGCTTCTTTCAAAAGAACTCTAGTCAGTGTTTTCTTTTGATTATGTAACTTCTAACAAACCTGTAATGCATTTGTTTAAGGATTAACTTGAATGGATATGAATTTTATTAAGGTTGGTGTTATAGCAATCTTAAAGATTTCTTAAACTGTTCTGCATTAAAAATCATACAAATGTGTTAGGGAGTTGCTGGTTCTTAAATGGTAATTGTGAGAATTCCTGCTGAGGGGAAAAATTGAATTAAAAAATAAAATCTCCATGAATGATTAATGAACAAGAAACTGTGATAGATATTGTTTTTAAACAACTATGAAAGAATACCATTCACTGGTAAAAGTGCTGGAAAACAAAAATTGCTTCATTACTTAGATATTTTTTAGATCTTTTGACTCAAAAACCAGCATAATGGAGCAATGACAGTTTAAATGTGGATGACTTTGATTTTAATCTTTATTACTGTTATTGACCTCTTTGGTTATTGTTTTCTTAAACTACCAATTTGGGGAGAAAAAGTTCCTGTTAGGATATTAGCAAAATCATGGTTATTTGTATCATTTTTTCTATTCTTGCCAAGAATGATTGGTTAGAATTGCTGTTCTAATTACTTAATGATGCCTCTTGAAGTTTCCCCTCCCAAGAGATTCTGAATACTAAATGTGATTCTCTTACATTCTTATTCCAAGGAGGAGAACTAATTTAAGAACTTAATTTTTGTTTTGCATGTTTTCTTCATTATGCAAAAGAGCAAATATTGAGAAGGGTTAACTTTTTTGGAAATGTGACTGGCTTCCTCTAGGACAGCGACCCTGGTTTGTTTTTGCCAGGAATACAAGAAGTGCCTGAAAATTCAGATCATATTAGCATGTTACAGTGTTTGGCATTTTTTTTCATGCAAGAGGATTCTCTTGTTAACATTCACTGCTTAAGGGAGGAAGGAATAACAAAAGATTAGAATAACTGCCCCAAATTGGAAAATGGAATATGAAACAAACCTTACTGAATGTGTCTGTGTTCCTTACACTGTGCTGGGACTAACGCATCTGCCCTCTAGGATCCCATAATCTAGCAAGAAAGACAAAGCAGTAGACTTCTAACAGTCTACTATGGTATGAAAACCTCAGTGACCTGAGGCATGAATAAAGATTCATGGAGCACAAAGAGGTAGGTGGGTGGTCCTGTGTGCGGTTTGGAGTGAGGAAGGAGTTTAATTTCCACAGTCTTACAAAAAGGTGACTTCCGAGCCGGCAGGGAGATGCAGCAGGGGGCTTCCCAGGAAAGGAATCAGCATGAGCGAGGGCATGAAGATGCACGGCATGCTCAAGGAATGGCAGTATGTTCTGGTTCATTCAGTTCCTTCTTTCCGCCAACATTTACGCAACACCTGTTTGCCAGGCACAGCATTAGGTGCTGGGGATACAAAGGTGGATAGAACCTGTTCTCTTTCTTCAAGAGCTAACACTCTAGGGCGGGAGACAGGTAAACAGATAAATTATAATTAAACATGGTAAGTGTGTAACAGAGGTATGAACACATTGCCCTGGGAATGAAGAGAAAGGAGCAATTCATTCGATCTGATCTTAGGGAGAAGATTGATTACCACAGAAACCTTCTCAGAGGTGATGATGCA
>RJWJ010024324.1:8596-25054 GCA_004363605.1 Indri indri | reverse complement strand
GCCGCGGCCGCCAGCACGTGCGCGAACACGCAGCTCCCTATATATTTTTAATTCCGCAGCCATACTTTGATTAGAGAGCTGACGTGTTGTGTACGACCTCAGGGACCTCATTATTTTTCTAACTCAAATAAATACGGCGTTCGGAAAGCGGGGAGGGGCGGAGGGGAGGAGGGTTGGAGGAAAAGACGCAGGAAACTCCATCTATAAAAAGAATGCAGGCCTTAATGAGCTTTTAAAACTTGCCAACCTCCCCCCCACCCCCTGACACCGATCTGTAAACAGAAGGAGCCGAAGCTGCCGGCTTGGGCTGTGGGATCTGGGTGGGGGCAGGGAGGGGCCCACCCTGCCAGGGTGGCTGGGTGTCTGTAAGATTCCAGGGGGTGGGGGATAATGGGGGTGGTCTCAGTCCGATCTTAAGGAATCCTCAGCAATCTTAAATCCAGGTGGACTTGGGGTGTGTTGCTCTGAGAAAGATCTAGAATTTCCTGATTCCCTAGACCAGGGGTCCCCAACCTATGGTGAGCTGTAAAATGATTTCATTATGTATTACAATGTAATAATAATAGAAATAAAGTGCACAATAAAAGGAATGTGCTTGAATCATCCCAAAACCATCCTCCCCTCTCCTGCCCCTGGTCCGTGGAAAAATTGTCTTCCATGAAAACGGTCCCTGGTGCCAAAAAGGTTGGGGACCACTGGATCCACTCGGGCTGGTATGAGGAGGAACCTTGTCTCATCCTTGTGTGTCTGGAAATTCGTCCCCAGAGACTTCCTCCAGGAGAGGCTGGGGTGAGCAGATGGGGAAACTGAGGCAAGGCAAGGCAGGTTGGACCACAGGATGCACACTTGGTGCCCTCCCCACACACTTGGAGTCCGCTACAACCCACCTCCCTGGGGCAGACAAGCCTGGGCTGGGGTGGGGGGCTCACCCCCGAAGCCTCCACCAGCCTGAGGAGCCCCCTTAGTGGCCCTGGTGTGGAGGTGGAGGTGAGAGTGGGCGGTGACCATGGATGGAGCTTCCGAAAGGGCAGAGTGACCTTCAAGTCACTGCCCGTGTGTATCTTTCCAACAGGAGCAAAGAGGCTCCCAGGAGCAGGCGGCAAAGCCAATTTCAAGTGAAAGATGAGTTAAGTGGGCAGAAATGAGCTCGGGGCTGAGAAATTTCTGCGTGACAAAAATTCCAGGGAGCAGGGCAGACCCAGGGCAGCTGCGCAGGGGCCTTGGGCAGGACTCAGGGAGCTAGGAGGGGAAGGAAAGGATTAAGAAAAGATTAGGGCGCCCGAAGACAGTCGGGGTACTCAAGCGGGGGGTGGGGAAGGGGCGGGGCAGGAAGACACCGGGGGCTGCAAGACGGGCATAGAGGGGTCGTCTCTCCCCCTCGGTCTGAAACGGCAGCCCCTGTCTCTTGCTTCCCCTCCTCCACCCTGCTGCAGTTTTCTTTGTGACACTTCCTTGTCACCCTCTGACATGCTGTTTGTCATCTGCCTCCCCCTACTATGCTGGCCACCTGCCTGCCTTGCCTCCCCTGACGCCAGAGAGCTTTGTCTGTCTTCTTGAAAGCTGGGCAGGAAGGTGTCAGCTGGGAGGGGACTTCCAGGTGGGTGTTATCAGTGGTGTCCTGGTAGACCAGCTGCAGGGAGGGAAGCCAATTTATAGTGTTTGCCAGTTCCCGTGGTGTAAATTCTCCCAACGCAGTCAATTTCAAGCTGTGGGTGTGATGTCATTGAACCCTAAGTTAGGAAGGGATGTGCAAAACTGGCCTGACAAGACACTTTCAGCCAGCTCCGGTATAACGCTGGGTGTGGTCTCCTGGCCTGGAGTTGGCCCTTTTTTTTTTTTTTTTTTTTTTTTGAGACAGGATCTCACTTTGTCGCCTGCCTGGGCTAGAGTGCAGTGGCATCAGCCTAGCTCACAGCAACCTCAAACTTATGGGCTCAAGCGATCCTCCTGCCTCAGCCTCCTGCGTAGCTGAGACTACAGACACACACCACCATGCCCGGCTAATTTTTCTTTATTTTTAGTAGAGATGGGGTCTCGCTCTTGCTCAGGCTGGTCTCAAACTCCTGGCCTCTAAGCGATCCTCCTGCCTCTGCCTCCCAGAGTGCCAGGGTCACAGGCACGAGCCACCATGCCCGGCCCCTTTTTCCAGTTTTGGATCAGGACGACGCAGGGGAGGGAAGGAGGAGGATGGAGCAGACCGTGCCCTCCCCACCCCCACACACGCTCTTCTCTGATAATAACTGAGCCTTCCCCGCACACTCTGAGTGGGCCCCATGGCTGCTGGGAAACAAGACTTTGCCCAGGTGGCTGTGTAGGGACCCTGTCCCCTGAGCAGCCGGCAGCCTATGAGCCCCCTGCAGTGGCCCCCCCGAGAATGTATAATTATTTCCGTATCCCCATTTTATGAATGAGGATGCCGGGGCGCAGGGAGGAGCATCACTCGCCTAAAGGCACAACGTCGTCGGCGTGGAAGAGACGGGCTGCTGGGTTCAAGTCCAAGTGCTTGACCCCTGGGCTTCACTCCTGCCCACCCGGGCTCTCCTCCCAGCACGTGGTTCGTACCTTTTACCGTTTTTTTTTTTCTTTTTTTCAGATTTTTAAAATTGATATTGCTTGGACTCAGAAAACAGTACCCCAAGGAAAGGGCCTCGAAGCAAAAGTTTTTCTCTGACCTTCCCCCGTCCTCCTGCCTCCCCCTGCATCCCCGTTCTCCCCTGAGGCCAGCCATGGAACCTAGAATCTCTACTCCCCAAGGCCGTGCGTAAAAGCCAGAACCTCTTTTCCTGGAAGGCAGCTGTGAAACCTAAAATTATTCCACGTAAAAACCGGCTGTAAAGAAATTATGTGACACCTTGTTTGACTATAGGTCATCAGATCCTCATTCCAGAGAAGGTCCTGCCCCACCCCCAGAAGGAAGGAATCCTCGCTCAGAGAGGACAGGAGGACTCCACACAGACAGGCCTGGCTGGGTTTTCCCACTGGGTCTACTAGCGTTAGGTCTTACCCTTTTTGTCCAATCAGTTTTCTACATGGCTGTCCAGACTTTGTTGAACCTAAGCATAAAAATGGATAATTTCAGCTGGGCATGGTGGCTCATGCCTGTAATCCCAGCACTTTGGGAGGCTGAGGTGGGAGGATCACTTGAGGTCAGGAGTTGGAGACCAGCCTGAGCAAGAGCGAGACCCTGTCTCTACCAAAAACAGAAAAATTTTTAAAATGAGCCAGGTGTGGTGGTGCGCACCTGTAATCACAGATACTGGGGAGGTTGAGGCAGGAGGATCGCTTGAGCCCAGGAGTTCGAGGCTGCAGTGAGCTATGATTGTGCCACTGCACTCCAGCCTGGGCAATAGAGCAAGACTCTGTCTCTAAAATATATATATATATATTTTTTTTTAAAGGACAATTTTCCCTATATCTTGGGGTCTTCATTCTGAAGGCTCCCCTGTGTACACGTTAAATAAATTTGTATGCCTTTCTCCAATGAATCAATCTGTCTCATGTCAGTGATTTTTTAGTGAACCTTTAGGGAGATAAGAGACTTGGTCCCTACAATACATAATACATGTTCATATTTTGGGGGTACATGTGATATTTTGATACACTCATATCATGTATAGAGATCAAATCAAGATAATTGGATATCCATCACCTTAAATATTTATCTTTTCTTTATGCTAGGAACATTTGAATTATTCTCTCTTAGCTATTTGGCAATGTGTAATAGATTATTGTCAACTATAATCTCAACCCTATCCATCTGTTGAACACCAGGTCTTGTGTGCTAAACAGCAGTGTGAGCACATAGCCCTGTTGTCTGAGCATGGCCACGTCACTTCCTCTCCCTGAGCCTCAGTTTTCCCTTCTATAAAATGGGTATGTATTAGTGCTTATCTGATATGGCATTGTGAGGCTTCTCAGAGGGAATATTTGGCTCCCGTATCTCCTGATTCTTGACCTGAGCACCACTGACATTCGGGGCTGGGTCATTCTTTATTGTGGGGTGGTTCTGTCTTGTGTATTGGGGGGGATGCTTAGCAGGATCCCAAGTTGTAACAATCCAAAACAATCCACCTTTGACCTTCCAATAGGGTCCCCATTGGCTGAACCCACCTGAAACCAGTGATGAGTTCTTTTTTTAGAGACAAGATCTAGGCTGTGCAGTGGCATCGTCAGAGCTCACAGCAGCCTCGAACTCCTGGGCTCAAGTGATCCTCCTGCCTCAGTCTCCTGAATAGCTGGGACTACAGCTGCAAGCCACTATGCCTGGCTAATCTTTCTATTTTTTGTAGAGATGGGGTCTTGCTATGTTGCCCAGGCTGGTATCAAACTCCTGGCTTCTAGCAATCCTCCCACCTTGGCCTCCCAAAGTGCTGGGATTACAGGCATGAGCCACTGTGCCCAGCCCATCAATAGGTTCTTACGTGTCAGCCTCCTAGGCATGGAACCAGGTGAAATAAAATGAGGGATCGACCACGCCCCCTCTGCCTGCACAGACATCAGACCTCCATCCTTGTGTGAAGGCTGTCCCCATCAGCTGCTGCCCTCTCTCCCATGTGTCATTCACAGGAATTTCCCTCTGTGAACCTCTTGCACTTCCAACTCAGCCTTGGCATCTGCTTCTCAGAGGACCCGAAAAAGTGACGCAAGGGACATATCATAGTCAGCTTGGGCTGTGTACTCATCAAGTTTCGCCAGAGAAACAGAACCAACGGGATATATATAGACAGAGACAAGGGAATTTATTACGACGGATTGGCTCACATAATGACGGAGGCTGAGGAGTCCCACAGTCTGCCATCTGCAAGCTGGAGTCCCAGGAAAGCTGGTGGTGTGATTCCAGTCCAAACCCAAAGGCCTGAGACCCAGGGAAGAAAATGTAAGACCCAAGTCCAAGTCCAAAGGCTTGAGAAACAAGATCCCCAATGTCTGAGGGCAGAAGTTGGATGTCCCAGCTCAAGCAAGAACAGATTCAACCTTCCTCTGCCTCTTGGTTCCATCTGGGCCCTCGATGAGTCGGATGATGCCTGCCCACATTGGGGAGGGCGGGGCTCCTTTACTCAGTCTACTAATTCCAATGCTAATCTCTTCCAGAAACGCCCTCCACAGACACACCCAGAAACAATCTTTTACTAGCCACCCGAGCACCTCTTAGCCCAGTCGAGTTAACGCATAGAATTAAACACCCCAGGCCGCCACAGGAAAATATCATAGACTGGGCAGCTTAAACAACAGAAATTTATTTCTCCCAGTTCTAGAGGCCGGGAAGTCCAAAATCGAGGTGCCATCGGGGTTGGTTCCTGGGGAGGGCTCTCTTCCTGGCTTGCAGACGGCCACCTTCTTGTCGTGTCTTCACGTGGCCTTTCCTTTGTGTGTGCGAGAAGACAGAGAGGTCTCGGGTGCCTCTTCTTCTTCTTATGAGGGCACATGTCCTATTGGATTGGGGCCCCACCCTGATGGCCTAATCTAACTTTAATTACCTCCTTAAAGGCCCTATGTCCAAATATAGTCACACTGGGGGTGAGGGCTTTAACACTTGACTTGGGGAGGGGCATAATTCAGTCCATAATAGGAAGAATGGAAAACCATCCGGCACACATCTAGGCTGTGAGCTCCCCAGGTACGTATGGTACTGAGCTTGCTGACCCTTCGTGAATAGGAGCTGGGTCCCCCCGTTAACCTGTAGATCAAGTGCAGGGGGCTAGAGTGGGGCATGCCAGGCCCTAGGCAGTGGCTGATACACCTGTGGACGGGGTATGGTGGAATGGCTGAGAGAAGCCCCTCAAAAGTGTGATTCATGCAAGACACAGTCCCCAGAGCTGATGTCACCCCCACACACGCAACATGAGTTCCCAGACCCCCTGCCCATCAAGGCTGTCCATAGGCAGTTGCGCAAGGAACAAGGAAGCCCCAGTGGGTGGGACTCCAGCCCGGTTCTCAGTCCAGTCTCAGCAGACATGGGTGAGAGATTGTTGGCTCTATGTTATATTAATATTTGGTCAGGAGGGTGATGTCTTGTCCCTGAAAAAATTCCTGAGATGCTAGGACGATCTCAACGCCATGGGGTTTGCAGGAGGGAGGGAAGGGGCAGAAATAGCACGCGTACAGCTCAGCTCAGATGGGAGGGAGACAGCCGGGAGGCCGACCCGCAAAGTCTGACTGCAAAACCTGGAGCTTAGAACCAAGCCCCATGCCCTGGGAGATAGCAGAGCATACTAGGTGTATCTTTAAGTCCAGTGAGGCCTCCTGTGTGCCTGGCGGTGTTCTAAGACTGGGGAGGGAGCAGGAAAGAAAATAGACAAAGGTCCCTGCCCTCACAAAGTGGACATCCCAGGGCCACCAACATGACCAACATTAGAAACTGACAATACCAAGTGTTGCCAAGACATGGAGGAACCGGAACTCTTACCCGCTGCTGGCGGGTGTGTGAAGTGGTACAACCACTTTTAAACCGTTTGCCAGTTTTGAAACTAAAGTTAGACACTTGCCATTGAGCCCAGCAACTCCATTGATAGGTATTTACCCAAGAGAAATGAAAAAACACGCCCACACAAAGACCTGTTGGCAAACGTTCATAGCAGCTTTGTTTGTTATGGCAAAAAAAACACCTGGTAACAGCCAAAATGTGCATCGACAGGAAAACGGATAAACAAATTGAGGTCCATCCACACCACAGGACACTCTTCAGCAACCAAAAAGAACAAACTACTGATTCCTGCAACAGGGATACATTTCAGGATGCATGATGCTGAGTAGAAGAAGCAAGAAAAATGAGACCACACTGTCTAATTGTCTTTGTCTGAAATTCTCCAAAAGGCTAAACTAAACTAGGGTGATAGAAGTCAGAATAGTGGCCCCACAGCAGTGGCTGACACCTGTAATCCCGGCACTTTGGGTGGTGGAGGCGGGAGGATCCCTTGAAGTTAGAAGTTCAAGACTAGCCTGGGTAGTATAGCAAGACCCCATCTCTAAAAAAAATTTAAAAATGAGCCAAGCACAGTGGCTCACACCTGTAATCTTTGGAAGGTCCAGGCTGGAGGATTGTTTGAGGCCTGGACTTAGAGAATAGCCTAAGCAACATAGCAACACCCTGACTCTACAAAAATATAGAAAAATTAGCCGGGTGCAGTGGCGTGTACCTATAGTCCCAGGTACTTGGGAGGCTAAGGCAGGAAGATCGCTTGAGCCCAGGAGTTCAAGGCTACAGTGAGCCATAATTATGTGCCACTGCACTCCAGGCCTGGTGATGGAGAAAGAGTGAGACCCCGTCCAGAGAGACAGAGAGAGAGAGATGAGAATAGCGGCTGTGGGTTTGTGGGTGAGGGATGCTTGGCTTCTGGGCCTTTTGGATGGAAATGTTCGAGTAATACACGCAGGTAAGGGACAGATGATGTAAATTAATCTTCAATAGAGTTCCAGAGAACGTCAGTCCAATCCAGGTACGATGACAGTGAGATGACAGGCGACCGGATTCTGGACTCAGTTGGGAGGCTGACCCGGCAGGCCTTGCTGGTGGGTGGCATGTGAGGTCCAGAGGAAACCCCACGGCCTCCCCCCTTTATGGGAGGGGAGTCTCTCCCTGCCCCTTGGCGGGATGCGCTGGTGAATCTTCCCTACTGTGGCCCAGGCGGTCGATAGCAGACACCCCGGCTCCATACCGCTTGCCCAGCAGCCCAGCCCTTTCCCGCCAGCCCAGCCCCGGGGAGGGGACCCAGGGCCGAGTGGGTGGAGCCTCGTCCTCAGCCCTATGCCTGGGTCTGGTCGCCCTCCCCGCATGTCCCTCCTCCTCTCTGCCCAAAGTCCCAGGTGCTGAGGTTCCCCTTGTCCTGGAGAGTGGAGAGGGGGACGCAGGCAGCTGTGCCCTGGAGACCCAACTGTCGGGGGCCTGCGTTTCCTCAATTCAACAGGCACCAGGCCAGGCGTGGGGGTGGCACCTGTAGTCCCAGCCACTCGGGAGGCTGAGGCAGGAGGATCGCTGGAGCCCAGGAGTCTGAGGTTACAGTGAGCTCCGATCACACCACTGCACTCCAGCCTGGGAGTCAGACAGAGCGAGACCTTGTCTCAAAAAATAAAAAATAAATGAAAGATCCCTTTAGCTCCTGCATTAAAATAAATGAGAAAGAGGCAGGGGAAACACACTGAAAAATGAGATGGATGGTTAGACGGGGAGAGGGACAGTCACCACCAAACGTCAAGTGCAGACTCCTTGGGCAGCTGTTCATTGCCCAGTTCTTTCCACGTTTGTATACATTTGGCAGCATTTATGAGGAAATCTGTGGGAGAATAGATTGTATCAGTCTCCTAGAGCTGCTGTGACAAAGCGTCACAGACTGGATGGCTTAAAACGACTGAAATTTATTTCCTAGCGGTTCTGGAAGCCAGAAGTCCAAAGTCCTTGACTTGGACTTGGACAGGAGCATGCTCCCTCCAAAGGCACGAGGGCAGGTTCCTTCCTCGCCTCTCCCGGCTCTCAGTGGCTTCAGGCATTTGTTGGTTTGGGGCTGTGCCACTCTCCTCTGTGTGTGTCTGTGTTTTGTCTTCTGTCTCTTTTAAGGATGCTTGTCATTGGATTTAGGGCCCACGCCATTAATCCAGGATGATCTCATCTTGGGATCATTCACTTATTTACATCTGCAAAAATCCTTTTTCCAAATAAGGTCACATTTGCAGGTTCCAGGGGTGAGGACTTGGACATATCTTTTGCGGGGGCCCCCTTCAACCCACTACATAGACCACGTCCCATTTATCAGCTGGGGAGCCCTGGCGTGTGGCACTCCCTCTCTGAGCCCCTCTGGGCGGCACACGGTACGTGTCCACTAAACTGAAACTATTGCTGCCATCCTCCCAGGGTCTGTCCTGGCAGCTGGGTCACTTGCAAACAGACTTGGGGACCCAGATGACACATCGGAGCACCAGGCACAGTGCCTGGCACCAGCTGGGGACGGGGAAAGGCAGCGTCCTGGTCGTTGACGTTTTTTCAGTTTTTGAGCTTCAACTTCTTTGTTCATAATGAGGGGTAGGTGTCATTCACTTATTCAGCAAGTATTTATTGAGCACATACTATGTGAAGACCACCGGGAATAGCACTCCAGGAAGAGGCAAAGGCCAAATACAGAGGTCCTGGCTCTCAGGGTCGGGTGACAGAGTCATTTATTCACTCACTCATTTATTCACTCATTCATTCAACAGAAATTTGGTCAGCACCATCGATGGGCCACGGATAGAGCTGTGGGCGAAGGACCATGATCTGACACATTGAAAATATTTAACCTGGTTCCCAGCCCATGGCAAAATGCTCAGGCCACATTGGCCGTTATTGGTCCTCTGTAAATTCAGGAATCTCTCTTCTCCTCCCTGAGGGAGGCCGCCCCTCCCTATGACCTGCTGTCCATAGTGAAAATGGCTTTCTTGTTTTATTTTTCTGGTCTTAGGATGACACATACCAAGTGTCTTCGTCCATTCGAGCCGCTAAGAAACAAATTACCATAGACTGGCTAACTTACAAACAACAGAAACGTATTGCTCGCAGTTCTGGAGGCTGGGAAGTCCAAGATCAAGGCGTTGGCAGATTCAGTGAGTGGTGGGGCCCCATTCCTCACAGACGGCATCTTCTCGCTGCGTCCTCGCGTGCTTAGAGTGAACAGGCTCCCTCAGCCTCTTTGATAAGGGCGCTAATCCCATTCACAGGGGCTCTGTCTACACGACGTAATCACCTCCCAAAGGCCCTACCTCTTAGTACTATTGCATTGGGGATTAGATTTCAATATATAAATTTGGGGGGGGGGGGACACAAACATTCAGACCCTAACACCAGAAGAGAAAATTTACGCAAGTACAGAGAAGAGAGGAAAATACCTAAATTTTGACCTCCCAGAAAAACGTATAGTTAATAATACGAGGGCATCTTTCTGGACATTTCTCTATGCACGCGGGCATGTGCACACGCATGCGCACACATGGCTACACATGGTGCACGCAGACACACACACACGTGCTTGCGCTCGTTGTACCCCATGCGCATGCCGCACACAGAAGCACGCAGCCACATGCATCCACAGACACCCAAGTGCACAAGCACACACGCATCCAAACACGTGTGCAAACACACGCATGACCACAGTGCCAGGATGTGGGTGAGACAAGACAGTCTGAGTCTTGCAAGACGGGGTCAGATTCCGGCATTATTTAAAAACGTGGTGGTTTGTTCACATGGATTTGTCCATTGTTTTGATTTTTTTAAAAAAAATATCGGATTAAAATATTTATCTTGAGGACTGTTTTTTTTTGACACCCTCTTGTGTTTTGCACCCAAGCCCAGTCTGAGGCACATGTCTCACTTGTCCCAGCCTGGTCATGCACACACACGTACACATGTGTACACACGAGTTCACACATATGATTTTCCACATTACGTGGCTGGATACTTTCCGGACAGCTCTGATGCTACAACTCACTAACGAGGATGAAATCAAATAAGTAGACTGGAAATATCACTTTCCCCTGTCCCTTCATCCCTTCCTTAGTCATTGTATAGACACCCCAGTTACTGGGGGGGTCCAGGTTATGTCAATCAGAACCTCGAAGAGAACAATGTAATTGTGAAAACGACCGGCCCCTTTCTTAACCATTCTGCATTACTCCTTATAGTTCTTTGCCTATTTGACTGATTACCTCCCTAAAATAACTTTCTAGAGGTGAACCTGCTGGGTCAGAGAGTTCACACACTTAAAGGTTTAATACTGACATCTAGGCTGCTTCCCAGGAAAGCTGCTTCGGTTTACACTACCACGACCGTGCCCAACAGTGCGTCCCCAAACTTCACACGCATTGCTAAGCTTGCCAAGTAAAAGCGATTCTTTAGCTGATGAATGGTCAGGTTGAGCATCTTTGCAGATGGTTGTTAAGTTTTTATCATCCCTTTGTGCCCTGTTCATGCCTCCTATTCGTGCCCTGTGCTAACTTCACACTTCGGATGTTTGTAGTTTTTTCTTGTTTATTCACAAGTGCTCTTTGTATATTAAGGCTCTTAATGGTTTGTATGCCACATATGTGGCAAACAATCTAATGTCCCTCAGTCTGGGATCCCTTTGAAAGTCCAGATAGATCTACTTTTATTGCCCATCTGGCCCTAATGCATGTTTCTGTTCTGACAATGCCTCACTGCAGGCTGCATTTTATTGGCGATGCCTCCAGAAATAAAAGCAGAGATGCTGAGGTCTAGTAAACCTCAGTCTTATCCAGACCAACACTTGAAGAACCCCTCAGTTTTCTGTGGCAAGAGAGCTCAGGCCTGGGAGTCAGGAGCCCTGGCTTTGTGTCCCAGCTCTGCAGCCCGCTGTTAAGAGGGGTTGGTAAATCCAGTCACACCCACTGTGCCTTGAGCCATGCCCAGTGCACCTCAAGCCACGCCCATGTAATAGTAGATACAGCACCAAAGGGAGGAGAGAGTGGTACTGAAATAGTCAGAAAACTGGGTCAGGAGGAGGAAAGGGGGAATGGGGGCCCCTGGCCTCGATGGCTGGCAACCCCTGGATGCCCTCAGCCCCCAGCTAAGTAAGGAAAGAAGCAGGATCCCTGGTGCCAGATCCCACATTTCTCGCCCACTCTTTAACTTATTCCTCCCTGGGTACGTGGTTTCTCTGTGCCTCAGTATCCCCATCTGTAACATGGGGATAATTTTAAGGATGACCTGAGTTAGCATCTGTAAAGGGGTTAGAACCATGCCAGGCACATAGTAGGTAGTCAATAAACAGCATCACTGATTTGGTTCCACTGTTGGCTGTATTCCTGTAGAGACGGCTCCAGGCACCTGGAACCAGCCCCAGGGGCAGATGGGGCTCTGCACAGCTTTTTACCTACTGCCATCCAGGGGGCCTCTTTGCGGGGAAACTGAGGCTCCAACAGTGCCCCCCTCCCGCCTCTCCATGCCCAGCCCCCTGGAGGCTTGCAGGGTGCCCCACGGGGAAGTGGCACTTCTGGACGGGGCTGGCCAACACGGTTACAGTTTCCGTCCTCATTAAACCACATTTTCGTTCTAATTAGAGTTTCGCCGCCTCACAGAGAGAAGGGCTGATTATTTTTCAGCACCATTAACAGCGACTGCCTCCCTCCTTCCTGGAATGGGTGCCCAGGCATTCTCTCTCTCTCTCTCTCCCCCCCTTTCTCTCCCCTCCCCTCTGCTCTCCCCATGGACTAGAGGGAAGCAACAGGACATTTATTAGTCACCTACTGGGTGCCAAGTTCGGTGTTAGGAAACTTCACCTACAGCCTCTTCTCACCGATTCTAAGTTTCCCTCCCCGCCCCGCAACGCTGTCCCCTTGGAACGTCCTCTGTGATTGACTTGTTCCCTTTATCACCTGTCTCCCCTTCCCCAGAATGTCAACATCCACCTGTGTCCCGGAAGCAGTCCTGGGCATGCTGACCCCACAGCTTCCAACAACCAGCCCCTGAGGCCTGGCCCTCGCTGCTGGGTGGGTGGAAATTTCTGGAGAATAAACTCTCTCCTGGAACAGCCCTTGCCCAGTGGCCGATGGGAGTTGGTGGATAAGTACCCCAGCTCCCTCGCCCTTGTGGGAAGCTCTAAGGGGCTGTTCCCCCTGGTGTCTCAGCATCTTCCAGCAAGACTGAGATGCTCACAGTGGAAATGGACCCACAAACACCCCCTTCATTGGCCACCCTCCCCTCCCTTCCTCACTCTCCTCTCCTCTACCCAGGTTTCCTGGGATCTCCCCACAGATCAACCTTATCCTGAGCTCCCAGCCCCTCCAAGGTTCAGGGAAACCACATCTCAGAGAGGGACTCAATGCCCAGGGCGGGGCGGGGGGGCGGCGGTTAAGAAAGCCTCTGTAGCTCTCTTGCTCTGGTTGAAAACACCATTTTGACCACAATGCAGCCTCCTTGGGCAGCTATGACCCGTGTTTGAAATAAATTCTTGGAGAGCTCCCATTTGGAGGTGGGGTGTAGACTGCCTGTCACTTTTGGGGAGCAGCTTGGCAGTGTGCCTTAAAACGTGAAGTGCAGGCGGTGCACAGTGGCTCACGCCTGTAATCCCAGCACTTTGGGGGGCGGAGGCAGGAGGATCACTTGAGTCCAGGAGTTCAAGACCAGCCTGGGCAACATAGCGAGACCCTGTCTCTAAAAATTTTTTTTTAAATGTTAAAAATCAGCCAGGTGTGGTGGCACATGCTTGTAGCCCCAGCCACTCAGGAGGCTGAAGCAGGAGGATCACTTGAGCCCAGTAGTTTGAGGTTGCAGTGAGCTATCATGACAGCACCGCACTCTAGCTCAGGCAACACAGCAAGACCCTGTCTTAAAAAAAAAAAAATGTGACATGCACAAACCTTCCAGCACCGGTTCGCCTTCTGGGTGGCCGGCCGCAAGGAGTAACTGCTCTCATGCCTGGAGGTGGGAGGCAGGATGTTTTTGGCAGGCCTGTTTGTGACCCAGCAAAATAGAAACACCTCGTGTGTCCATGAGCCAAGGGTGGAGAGATCGGCTACAGTACTATACGGAATACTACACAACTGTGAAAAAGAAGACGCCTGCGTTAGTTTCCTAGGGCTGATGTAACAAAGCCCCACACATCGGGTGGCTTAAAGCAGGAATTTATTCTCTGCCAGTTCAGGAGACCCGAAGTCCAAAATCACGGGGTTGGAAGGGTTGGTTCCTTCTCGAGGCTTCTCTCCCTGCCTCTCGTGGCTCCAGCCATCCCCGACACTCCTCGGCTTGTGGGTGCATCTCTCCAACCTCCACCTCCGTCTTCCCATGGACTTCTTTCCTGTGTCTTTGTGTGCGTGTTTCTCTTCTAATAAAGACATCAATCCTATTGGATTTAGGGCCCACCCTAATTACATGTGCAAAGACCCTGTTGCTAAATAACTTCACATTCACAAGGACCAGGGGTTAGGATTTCATCATATCTCTTGAGGGGGGGGAGGGTAGACACAACTCAACACAAAACAGTGCCCAGGGAACCAATCATAAGTACAGTGTGAGTCCCTTTATGTGATCAAAGTGGACCTTTATTGGGTTCCTGCTTCGAACCCCACACCTCCGGGCTTTAGCGTGATCATAACTGTTTCTTTTCCTCCTTGACTGAAGCCAACGTCCATTGTGCACTGACAACATGCCCAGCACGGCTGTACGCATCTTAGGAGCATTATTTTATTTAATTTTTGCAACAATCCCATGAAGCTCATGTAGTGATAGCCCCATTTCACAGGCAGGAAAACTGATACCCAGGTGTGTCGTGTCCCTGTGTGCAGGTCACGCAGCTGGTAAGCAGTAGAGCTGGTCCCAGCAGCCGCTGCATCCTTAACCACTGGTTACTGACATGAAATATACATAGTCGTCTATTTAGTCCAACAACCCTGCAAGGCGGAAATTACCCTCATGCTGTAGATGAGGAAACAGAGGCGTGAAGAGAGTAAGCAACTTGCCTAAGGTCTAGTGGGTGCTAGAAAGGGACTTCAGCCTCCGTGGCCAACCATGTGAGCCTTTGGGGGACCACGGGCTCCATCTCCTGGCCAGTGGAGTGAGGGTCTGCTCCAGTCCAAATGCTGTTCCACAGCCGCAGGGAGACACGGGCTTGTCTCCCAGGCTTGGCCCAGGGAGAAGCCCTGACCGGTTTAAGACCTTCCAAGTAGTGCCACCTGTGGGCTCTGCTCTTGGTCCCCGCCAGGACTGAAGGCCCCAATTGCCACGCACCAGCCTTTAGGTCTTCCAGAGCTTGAGGATCCGCTGGAACTGCTGTCACCGCGCAGGGGGTTATTAATTAATGTTAATTAATATCTGTGTTCACAGAGCCAGCCGGGCCCCTGGGCCTGGAGCATCCTCAGGAGGAAAGTACGAGAAACCCGGCACCCTGCCAAGCAACAGGGATTATTCACAGGCCCGAGGGCTGGTCTGCCCAGGAAGAGCAGGGAAGGACTGATGGTGACCGGAAGGGGAAACTGAGGCACTGATGAGGATCAACAGTCCTGGAGAGCTTCAAGAGTGGTTGCCATTTGAAAGGAATAAAGACATGGGCCTCAAAGACTCAAGAGCTTCTGGCTTCACGCAAGCTCTGGGATCCACTCTGAACCTCCTTTTCTTCATCTGCAAATAGAAACAAGAATTCCTATATTTATACATACTAGGCACGGCGACTAATCGAGCATTTATGTATGTGAAATGCTTTGCTTTGCACATAATCAGTTTCTAAGAAGTAACTTCCTTTCCCTGGCTGCCATCCACTGCCCTGTGCCTCAGTTTCCCTCCTGGGCACACATGTAAGCAGCAGGCAGGGCTTTGCTGCTCCCTTTAGGAGGGCTCCAGGGCAGGGCGCCTTGGCTCTGATCTCGGGGCATGCACGAAAAATCACTTCCGATCATCCTCATCAGTAACACAGTTGCTAACGTGGCAATAAGACAGTTCCCTGGCCCCTGATTAAAAACAGAAGTTTCCCCCACGTTCGTGGAGACGGAGCAGAAGGGAAAACAAAGACAAGCACACTCGCGCCAGATAAATACAGACGCAAACACATGCACGACAGATAAACACACGCTGGCACACCGAATATACACACAGCCGGCTGCAGACGACGGGGCGGGCTCGCACAGCCCGGCGCACGCAGCCCAAAGAGCCCCTCCAGGAACAGCCGCGCAGAAAGGCAGAGAAACCCCCTCAGAGATGCCGCCGGGCCCTGGCCACATCCGTCCCCTGGCCACATCCGTACCTGGAGCACTTCAGTGCACATGGCCAGGAGCCAGAAGTTGGGGGAATTAACGTCCCCAGCAACAGCCCTGAGCCAGAGAGGGAACGGAGTTGGTGGATAAATCCCCTGGCTCCCACCCCTGGTATGTGCCTGGTCTACAAGGACTCCCAGAGACCCCCAGAGGGCCCAAACCCCCAGGTGGCCATAGTGATAACCTGTTTGACATCCCTTCCCCCCTCCGTATTCCCCACCCCAGGTTTCCTGTGTCCATTTCACAAATAAACCACTTGCTCTGCAATCCTTGTATCCAGGGTCTGTTTCTGGGGAACGTTGAACCAAGAAATGCACAGGAGTGTGCGCACAGCCTGGAAGGGTTTACAGCTACAGGTCCCAGTCAGGGCAACTCCACCCCCGGGGACACTTGGTGATACCTAGAGATATGTCTGGTTGTAAAATTGGGGATGGGGACGGGCATGATTGGCTCATACCTGTCATCCTGGCACTTTGGGAGGCTGAGGCGGGAGGATCACTTGAGGCCAGGAGTTCAATACCAGCCTGAGCAAGAGCGAGACCACATCTCTACAAAAAACAGAAAAATTAGCCGGGCGTGGTGGCGCATGCCTGTAGTCCCAGCTACTCAGGAGGCTGAGGCAGAAGGATCGCTTGAGCCCAGGAGTTTGAGGTTGCGGTGAGCTATGGTGATGCCATGGCACTCTAGCCTGGGGGACAGAGCAAGGCCCTGTCTGAAAAAAAAAAAAAAATTGAG
>RJWJ010024323.1:0-24932 GCA_004363605.1 Indri indri | reverse complement strand
ACAAACAAACAAACAAATAACAAAGTTTTAGCAGGGATTTTAACTCATTTATTTATTCTCTTGCTTTGTCAATATCAAGAGACAAAAACATATTCCTGGAATAATTCTATTCTTTACCACAGTGGTCGATTTGATTACATCTCCAATAATTTGCTTTTCCTTCTCTTGTGAGAAGATTGCACATTTTAATCCATTGCAATTCCCACCCATGGAGGAATATTCTTGCTTGTCCCATTGGTACTGGGCTTGGCCATGTGACTTCCTTTGGCCAATTGTATTTGAGTAGATGTAATAAATGCTATTAAATGGTTGGCTGTGATACTTTCTTCCATCTACCATGATGACAGCATGTCCCTAGTAGGACCTGCTTCTCCAGCATGGGTTTGAGAATGAGAAGCTGTGTGGAATAGAGTCACAGCCTATCTGTATCCTACATGTAACATCAGTACTAAATAAAGCTTTATTTTATAAGCCACAGAGATTGGGGGATCATTTGTTATTATAGCAAAGCTGACTAATACAGAAATTGGTATCAGTAGTGGAATGTTGCATAACAAACCCCCTAAAAGATGTAGCATTGGCTTCTAGTCAGTGTGTAACAAGGAAATTTTTGTCAGAGTGGCAGTCTGCTCTTGGTTCTTGGTTACTCTTGGCTGAAGAATGACCAGACACACCAAAGTGTCAGGTCCAGCCTCTTGATAGACTATTATCCTAGTTCTTTGGCTCCTTGCTTGGAAAAAAAATCATAAGCAAAGCTCATGCAATGGAGTGACCACTGGCAGGAAGCAGTTTCACAGGAGTAGCTTTTTTTTTTTTTTTTTTGAGACAGAGTCTCACTCTCTTGCCTGGGGTGAGTGCCGTGGCATCAGCCTAGCTCACAGCAACCTCAAACTCCTGGGCTCGAGCAATCCTACTGTCTCAGCCTCCCAAGTAGCTGGGACTACAGGCATGCACCACCATGCCCGGCTAATTTTTTCTCTCTCTATATTTTTTTTAGCTGTCCAATTAATTTCTTTCTATTTTTGGTAGAGACGGGGTCTCGCTCTTGCTCAGGCTGGTCTCGAACTCCTGAGCTCAGGACGATCCGCCCGCCTCGGCCTCCCAGAGTGCTAGGATTACAGGCGTGAGCCACCGCGCCCGGCCAGGAGTAGCTTTTTATCATAAAGTGAAACACGTCTGTCTCCACAAGTGGAAAGAGACAGACTGACTCACTGACTTACTGACTAACTGACTCTCTTTCTGGGAATTCTTGAGTTGTTTCCTTTTATTGGCCTGGTCTGGGGAAGGCCTTTCAGGAGGAGTGGGATGTTACCAAATGATTAACAGGTGTTCTCAAGGTTGCATCTGCTTATGTGAGCTCCTTCTCTAAAAGCCCTACCTGGGGGGGATGAACCGCAATGTAGATTTAAGCTAATGACATAATAATTAGCCTTAGGTTACTCTAGGTCACTTTCCAAATCCCATTAAGCCTGGGCTGAGGAATTCCCAGATTGGTAAAGTGTTTCCTCCTTCCCCAGGTGTAACAGTTGTTCAAGGTAGGATTAAGGGTGGGGCAACCACCAAACGGAGTACCCGCCCTTATCCTTCTTCCTAGGTGGGGCAGTTGCTTGAGGCAGCACCAAAGCAGAGCACCCTTGTCCCCAAAAGAGCCAGAGATCCTGGCTATGTACCTAACACTTTCATTAAACACATAAAAAAATGGCAATCTATGATATGGAATAGTGAATATTTGGTATAAGTGCTGTCCACAATTTGAAGACAGACAATATAATTAACACACTTGTGGCTTTAGGTTTAATGAAACGGAATGTCACTGGAGTGCCGTGGTTAATAGATGCATTTGACAAGAAACTATAAAGAAGAGATGAGCCTGTTGAGACTTACAGGGCTGAAATATGCAACTGTAACTCTTATCTACCAGTGAAAGATAAAATTGAAACAAAGGTCAATTAAAATTCAACCTTGGGCAAAAAATCATTCTAGGAGTATGACTACCACACCCTTTGTTGAAGTCTCTAAATGGATACCTTCCCTCCAAAATAAATCCTTTAATCTGGGAAGATGGCCCAGGGGAAAGAGATAAGGTCATGCCTATCCCATAAAACTCTGATAAGCTCAAACTATTTAATACTTGTTAAAAGCTAGAGTAGGTCTTCACAAAAATTGCAGTTGTGGCTATTGGCACATTGTCTTAGTCCATTTTGTGTTGCTATAACACAATACCATGGACTGGGTAATTTATAAACAATAGATGTTTACTTGGCTCATTGTTCTGGGGGCTGAGAAATCTGAGATCAAGGGGCTGCCTCTGGTGAAGGCCTTCTTGCTGTGTCATCCCATAGTGGAAGACGGAAGGGCAAAAGGACACGAGAGACCAGAAGGCTAGATAACTAACCCACATTAATCCATTCACGAGGGCAGAGCCAGTCACCTTTTAAAGGTACCACCTGTCAACATTGTTGAATTAGGGATTAAGTTTCCAACACATGAATGTTGGGGGACACATTTAAATCACAGCACACATGGATCTGACAGGAATCAAATAGATATAAAGCCAACAGTGGTGTGTGTGTGTGTGTGTGTGTGTGTGTGTGTGTGTGTGTGTGTGAGAGAGAGAGAGAGAGAGAGAAAGAAAGAGAGGATGACTGTTCAAGACGAAGTAAACCGTTGGGTCTCTAATCCTCTATAGGTAGGGAGGAGGTTGATAAAAATATTCAGCCACAATGGAGAACATATTCTCCAGTGACTTCTGTAGATGTAACCAAGGAGGATAATGAAAAAGGCAGGACTTCCCAGAAGGTAGAGCCAAAGCCGTGGAGAAAAATGGACAGGAGAACTACTTCCACGAAGCAGAACTGGAGCTCAATCAAGGAGCACTTCTTGTAAACAGAGGAAGAGGCCTTTGCAACATTTGCTCAGGGGAATTTCAGAATTGTTATTGATAAGTGACTGCTGTGTACCTTTAATTCCTCTCTTTTCTGAAGAATGTTTGTTACCCTTTGTTACCATTATCTCATTCTTGAGTCACTATTCTATCTTGGGTACATAACTTGTGTTTTAGTCCGTATGTCTCTGGAGAAAGAGTAAACATGCCCAGACCTGAAATAAAGACTATCAGAAATTCTGGACTTCAAGCATATTCTCACAATTGGATGGAATTTCACACATGGAGGGGAGGAAAGCAACTCTTCGTGATCCCAAGGGTGGACTATAGAAGACTGTATTATTTTCCTTTTCTATTTATTCTCCCCTTCCCTCAAATAAGAGTATTCATCCTCATTCAATGTCTCGTGATTTGCAGTAACCCTCCCCACCCCAGCCTGCCACCATAGGATGGGTATGTTTTGTGGAAATAAGCAGAAACCACCCAAATGAGAACAAACAGAGGTTATTCAGAGTTTTCTATATCGCAAGGGATTCAGTCACCATCACTTGCACTTAGAGATTCAAAGGCAGGCAGGAGAGTGGGAAGGCTTTGTAGCGAAAAACAGGGAAGGCTTCAGGTCTGCTTTGATTGGAGGATGTTGGCACGGGGACACTGCAAGCAGGCTAACTGGAAGTGGGGCATGTTATGCGATTGGTTAGGAGAGCATATTTTGCTTTCTCTGGTTGTGCCTGAGTTGGAAGCTGGGAACTTGGCAGTCATTGATGAAGTCCTGACTGTTCTGGGCCAATTGCTGCAGAGGTTGTGGTTTGGCTTCCTGGGCTGGTTGCTGCAGAGGTTGTGAGTCAGAGTTCTATTGCATAGGTCCAGCCATTATTCATTTTTTATTCAGTTTCTCTATTTCTTTGTCTCATTGACATTGAGCTTGGCAATGGGACTTCTTCGGTCAGTAGGATGTGAGTGGACATAGTATGTATCATGGTTGAGCAGAAGATTTAAAAGCCATTGTGTCTTTGACTCTGGCCCTTGTTTCCATCTGCCATTAGAATGGCATGTCCCACATATAGGCTACAGCTTCAGCCCGTGTTCCAGAATGTGAAGATACATGGAACAGAGCCATAGCCTCCCCACTGCCAAAAACACATCGGCAGCTGACCTGGAGCCCATGTGAAAAGTTAATGAAGAAAATAAACCTTTATTTGGAAGCCATTATCATTTGAGGTTCGTTATTTCTGCAACAAACCTAACCAACACAGCCATTGTCTGGCTTGGATTAGAGACACTCTGTCTGACAAAGGGCATGGTTCTGCTTTAAGAAAACCCTGAGTAAAAGGTTAAAATCATGTTTTTCTACATGTTAAGAAACACTACATCTGCAGCAATGAATAATAATTATATTGATATTACTAGTACCTAATATTTTTACCTAGATGATTTTGAAATCTTCATATAATGATATGAAGAAAATATTACTCATTAGAATTTATGTTAAAAAAGGTGAACTATCTCTATCAGAAAGATACTTTGATGATTGATAATGGGAGACAGTGAGAGAATGTAGTTGTGGACAGAACTACTCTTAGTAAGTGGAGTTAAGTTTTTTTGTTTCTCCATTCTTGCTGAACTAGAAAGAAAAGGGGAGTAGGAAGAGGAAGACAGGAAGAGGAACCAGTGATGTTGGAAGGCTGAAATTTTCAATATAATCCCTCCCTATGGGACCCTCTGTCCAATTTTGAGTGCATTTGTTAAACTTATGCAAGGTTTGGCCCAGGAAACTTTTGATGAGACTGCAAAGGGTCTGCGATTCCTTCCAGATTGATATGCTGAGGTATCCTGGTAGGTGAAAAAGCGTAAAAGTAGAGAGAATCAAAGGGTTATGAGTTACTGGAAGTTACAGGAAGTTGTGGAAGGGCTTTTGATTGTCGCAGCCAGATAGGTGGGGCAAGTTTAATTGTATTTCTTAGGTGGGCTCTTGCTGATAGAAAAATTGTAGTAACAAAAGCCTATAAACAAATACTATTCCCATTTTATTGATGAGGAAATTGAGACTCATAGCAATGACATAAATTGCACAGCCAGTAATTTGAGGAGCTGGGATGAAAGTCTGATCTGAATTTCTCCAAAGGCTGTGCTCTTTCTTCTCTGCTGTTCTGGTTCTGTGCTAAATTTAAACTTTGGTGAGAAATTTATTGCCTCTGAGAATAATTTTAATGAAGGTAATTATGAAAATCTTTACTTTGATTTCCCCTTTATTAATGAAATTATAACATTGTGCCTTCTTTAAGGTATTTAACATGTTTTTTAAAAAATCACAAATTGTTTGTGTCACTTCTGGCATAAAACCTTTTGGAGGTAAAGAATCAAGTCCAAATGCTCAATCTGACGTGGACCACTAGGACCCATCTCTCCTTTTTCAGCTCATATCACACTCTCCCCCTGTCTGAATTCAGCTGCCATGATCAGAAAACTGTTGCTACTGTAGCTCAGTCCAGATCAGTGCCATGCCTGCTGCAATCACCAACAAAACAGAGATCCTGCCCTGGCTTTTGACACTCACAAAGCTCATGACTAGCCCATGGGACTCAGCCAGCACTGACTCCGTGATCATTCCTGCAGAGAGCACAGAAAAAGCAGAAATGCAGTCGCTGTCTCACTTCTATTTCCCAAATCTTCTTGAATTCATCTGATTGGCAGAATCTAAATCACTTCCAGAACTTGGCTGTAAAGGAGAAGGGAAATTTCTGTTAGCTTTGTAGCCTCTGCACACATAAATCTCACTCGCTCTGCCATAGATACCACATTGCACCTCTATGGTTACTCAGCACGTAAATATGCCAACACAACTTAGCAAAATCTTAAGATTATTTTTTTATGTGAAATTTCTTCTCGTTAGTCAGACTTTGTACTTACATCTCTGGGGTCTGCTGGGACCTGAATCAATGTCTGGTGTGAATGAGGAGTGGAAGGATGGAGCCTAAGGAGAATTGGCATCTTCTTTCATGGTAATTACTGCAGGTGCAATCGCATTGGAACCTCGAGCATGGCAGATTTAGCTGACAGGAGTGGGAGGGGCTGTATTTGCTGGAAATGGAATGCTCAGTGGTGCTTGGAGGTTTAGGTACTCAGAGTCATCTAAATCCTTTCAAATATCCCCATTCTCATTCATAGTGTTCCACACTTTCTTAATTAATGTGCTAACTTTCACATAAGAGATCAAATGAGGCTGTGAATTTAACTTAAGTGGTATTTCAGCAAACTGCTACATCTGATTTTTAGTTATATCTGCTTGTAGGTACAAGAGGTAAGACATTCATTTGGGGCAGAGGTTCTCAAAGTGTGGTCCCTGGACCACTAGCATTAGCATCACCTTGAAATGGGTTGGAAATGTATTAATAAATTCTCAGACTCCATCCTAGATCTACCGAATCAGAAACTCTGGGGGTTGGGGACCCATAGTTTATACTTTAACAAGCCCTTCAAGGGATTCTAATGAACGTTGAAGTTTGAGAGCCATTATTTTAGGGAAATTATAAAAGTTTTCTGGTCCTCTGATTGTGTACTGAGCCAAGAATTTAAAATGTGGAGTTTGATCATTTTCTTTTTTAAAAACTCTCCAATGCAGTTAGAATTAGCCAATTCCGTTCACATTTCTTTTATTTGTCGTTCCCCCATAGGGGGTTGTGCCACAGCCAGCTGGTCTGCCAAAGTCTTCCATTTGATAAGTACTTTGTCCCAGGCAAGCAGAGGTTATCATCTGTTGCTAACGAGGTTATCATTACCTTCAAACTCACCTAGGTTAGATAACTGATTCCAGAGGTCGATTTCCTTGAAACTCTCTTATATGCACCACACTTAATACTAGTTAACTAATTTACTAATTTAGAATTCCATTGCATAGAACAGAATCCACTTTAGCTAGTTTAAGCAATGAATTTATTACCAGCAGAGAAGGATCTAATTGTTTGAGGACATGAATTTAAAACAAAATTTGAGAGCATCTTTAGGAAAAAGAATACATAATACATTACAAATGAGAATCATGTATGAAATTCAAGTTTATTCATAATGAGAAAATAAAGTACAACAAATTACAGATTCTAAAAAGCTGGTATTTACCACAAATATCACAAATTCAGAAAAGTTGTATGTATAATATTTTATTAATCAAATGCTCAATATACCTTTAGAGTATTTTTCCTACTTTTTTTGCCTCATACACTTTTTAATTGCCTCTTTATCTGAGAATGAGTTTTTAGTATCATTTTTTGTGGGTTAACAAAGTTTTTATCATTATTGATAGTATAGAAAATTTCTTTCACTTTTACAACTGATTACTGATAATGTCATGTAAATTTTTAGATTTATTGCCAAAATTTGAAAATCCACATCAAATTTCTTTTTTATATGAACTACAGGATTTGGAAGAGTTTTCCACGGATTAGTTTCTGGCTCCGTCAATTTTAAACTTTGTTGCTTCTCCACTAGCCACTCTTCCGGTGCAATGTGATCTCTAGATCTGTCCTCTCATGTCATGAATGTAGGTGATTCCACACAGCAGGTGCTAGGAGTGAGTGCAAACACGCAAATATGTCTGTTAATCCTATGTAAACATATACTCAATTTTTTTCATAGCTGGATCCCCCAAGTGCCTGAGGCCACTCCATCAACACTGGAAACAAATGAAAGTATAACTGAGGGGGAAGTTCTACTGGAAAGAGACAATAGCCTTCATTTACAGCAATTAAGATATCTTACTTTAGCAATTTTTATCAAAATACATGACCAGGCATGGTCATGTATCAGTAGCTTCATGGTAAATCCATCTCTAATTATAGGGTATTAAATTAAATCATTAGGAGGATGAAAAAATAGACTCTCTGTGGAGCTTTCAGGTACGACTTCTAAGGAAACACTACAGAACAGACTACTGAGGCCGTCTTTTTTATGATCAGGAAGCTGCGAGCCAGAGAACTAAACCACCCACTACCATGAGCAAGAAGCTGCCACAGTTAGGAAATGGTCACACCATTAAGAAAGTTGTTGCTGCTGCTGCCAGTTCAGACCTACAGCAGATCCACAACAAGTCACAGTGACAAAATGGATACACTATGCCTTGTACATTAGGACTTCTGCCATTGCTGTCCATACATACCTCTGTGATCTTGCATCAACAGCAGAGCAGAAGTGGCAGGAGGGCAATGTCTATCTTATTTCCAGGCCGAAAACCTTTCCTGTTTGTCTTTGGGCAAACCTAAATCATATGTGCATCTCTTGCTGTGAGAGTCTGATAAATGTAGTTTTTAGCTTTTTAGATACTGATTTACAGAAGGCACACAAGAAGGAGCATGGAAAAGGTACTGCTCACCAATGTATTGAATAGAAAACAGACATAATAATAGCTGACACTTATTGCATACTTACAATGCTATCATCCAAAAAAGTGGGAAGGAAAAAACCTCTCACTGTTCATCAAAAGGAGAATGGATAAATAGATAAATTGAATAAGTGAAATACTACTCCGTAGTTAAAGTGAATGAACTAGAGCTAAAGACATTAATAAGAATATACCTCAGAAGCATAAGGTCGAGTTCACAAAAAGCAAGTTGCAGAAGAATTCATAAAGAGTGATACTGTTCATATAAGTTCAAAACAGAGAAAATCTATGCAAATATATAATATGTAAAGTATACAACTGGAGCTGGGAATAATAAACACCAAATTCAGGATGGTGGGTCGGATTCAGATTCAAGGCTACATAGCTCCATCCTAGGAGGCACCATTTACATTGAACAATGTGTTATCCTCCAAGCGGGTCATTTACTTTCTATTTTAAGAAGAATAGTGCCTTCTGTAGTTGTTCAACATGGTAGTCCTGAGTGTACTCATAATGCTTTATTTTTTTTTAAGCTGGGTGAGAAGGATGTACCAGCGTTTAATATAATATTCTCTATAAACTTGTATATATGAAGGGTTTTATAATAAAATATTCTATGAATCCAAACACAAAATTTTAATTCCATCTCTGAAATCCTATGAATCCTGATCTGGGAAAAATTGTCTCTCAAACCTGTGAATTTGATAATCAAGCTCCACTTTGTATCTTTTGCTCTTAGGATTCCACACTGGAAGACTAGATACACGTTTCTTCAGTGATAGTCTTCATTTTAGTAATTCATTGATATTGATGGGACAAAAAAAATCTGAGCACTAACGGTAAGTGTGTGATAAATGATCCATCTTCTAATGAAAAATTTTAAGCACTGACTCATGGCACATTTACTAAACATTTTGAGGTCTTTGATTTTTCCTGTTGTTACTAGGACTCAGGATTCTGATAGTTGAACAGTAATTTTTTTAGTTGGTTTTGTTTTTCTTTGAAACTTGGTCTAAAATACAACAATAATCATTACTGGCATTTATAGAGTACTTACTATGTGCTGGGCACTGTTCTAAGTGCTTTATATGCATACTTCATTCAAACATTACAACAATTTTAGGTACTATATTCATCTCCGTTTAAGGCACTATTTTTATCCCCATTTTGCAGATGAGAAGATTGAGTAATAAAGGTAATAAAGAACATGTTCTAGGTCACATGGCCAAAAATGTGATAAGACTGAACCCAGGTATAGCTGACTCTAAAGCTTATGCCAATGTCCCATCTCTAAGACACACTTGCATAAGTTCTCTTTGATAGCTTTTCACTGAGATGCTGCAGGTGTTTTCCCCTCTTTCCTCTCTCTTCTGACCGCCCCCCCCCCCCCCCCAGATTTTTGTACCTTAAGTGTTTCATACCCCAGGAGACATAATTTTCATTAAGGGAAGAAAGCCATTCCAAAATATCAAGTTGAAGGTTAGTCAGTAAATGGAAAGAGGAAGTTCTAATGTTGCTCTGGAATTCGGTATAATTTCTACACACCCACAAATATATTTACACTGTATCTAAAAAGAGTACGTCTAAGTATTATTAATAATTTCATATTATTCACATGGCCTGGGGAATACAGCCTTTTAAAAACTACAAAACTGTGTCTCATTCTGTTTTGTGGTTTGTATAGCTGATTGACTACTTCTGAAATTGCGTCCCAAAGCTACGTGGAGGAGCCCACCTCAAACATTATCCTCTACTGCATTTATCAGGGACAAAAACTTCTGGCAAGTAGCAAAGTATATTCATGGAAATGTTACGTTTCCAAAAACAAACAAATACAAGCAGTGAGACCTTGTGTCCTGGGTCAAAGATTTGAGGTATTTTGTGCACCATTTTGTGGGTGTAGGTCAAAGGCTGTCTATTTTAATAGCTCATCTTCGAAAGATGAAAAGTGATTTTTCTGAATGCTGACAGAGGAGGAAAACTCACAGAGGCCCTTTACACTCAACCTTGTCTGGGCAGCAGCCGCCAGGGCGGTTAGAGGTTGCTGTAGCAATGACCTGTATTACATAATGCCTCCCATCTGTCCACAGATGTGTGAGTTTGCTCAAATGTTCTCTCAGTAGTTTATTACATTTTCATATTGTCTCAGCCATCTGCATTTGCCAGCCTGTTTGCAATTTCTAAAATACTTAATCTATTAGTTATTCCATATATGCAGATATGTATTAAGATATGTTCTCTAAGTCCCTAGTGTCATTTGGGTGACACTAACACATGTTCTGCAGATATAATAAATAGAATTGCTAAAGTAGGCACTGCAGGCCTCTTGATGATGATGATGATGATGATGGTGATGATGATGATGGTGATGTCTGGATCAGCTTGGCGCCAAAGGCTCTGAATGAGAGTTAGTGTTCTGTGGTTGGTAACATTAATTCAACTCTCATCTACCCATAATTTGATCTAAAATGAGAAAAGACAGAAGAACAAGAATAACGGCAACAAAAACTAAACCAAACCAAAAACAATTCACACTAACTCCATGCAATGATTTATTTTTTCAACTAATAAAAGTGATTTAAGTATATATTTTTTCTTCTGCAACTCCACCAATAGTTTGGCCTTGAGCAAATTGTTTCTAAGAGTTTTCTCATCCTGACACTGGTGATGACTTAGCTGCCACTATCACTGGTAGCTTGGCATGCCCACTGTTAGAAAGCAACTCTTTTTCTCTCCATGAGAAGAGAACCATGTCTTGCTTGCTCATACCCCAGCTCCCAGCCTGGTGCTGAACATGTGGTGGGTCCTTAATAAATATGTACTAAATAGATGACGGAACGGACATAGGTTTGCACTGGGTGTGTCTTTTCCAGCTGGTTCATAGTGACTCATGCTTACTGACTGAATAGATTGCAATGTACTGTTAACTTTATATTTCATGGTAGAATTTTAGTTTGTCATAACCACTATTTGTAATGAGAAATTCAACCTTGGAATTCCTCTGAGATTCTGAGAAAATTGTCTATAGCGTATTAGAGATTTCATGCTGAATAACAGTGGCTTTCTCAGGTTGAATTTTTCATGTAGTTAGTTGGAAAGTTTTATATACTAAAGCTTGGTGATTTTCATCTTTTGATTTAGGGGAAGGATTTGTAGGAGACTAATTTTATTCCTTGACTCAAACTGAGAAAGGTTTTGGGTTTTTAATATCAATTTTTGGCAGCCTTCTGTCAAAGGATGGAGTTTCTCTTCCTTCCCAGTCTCATAAACAACTGTTCCATTCAGATGCCATTTGTGCCTATAATACATTTTCAAGTTGTTTGTTCTGGTACAAAATGTGTTTCACATATATTAGAAGGTCGAGAAACAATGTCCTTTCTTTTACATTTTAGCATGTGCAAAATTCATTGTGATGTTATCATGTGATTTTATTTCATTTTTATTTAATAGGAAAACAGCAGTATCGAAGACATCCTGAAATAGCATTCATTTGGCAGATAGGTCTCTGGCTTTCTGTTCTGATTCCAGGCTTAGCTATGCCAAGTCCAGTCTGAAGAGGAGAAATGGTTTGCAGGTGTCATGGAATTCCCATGTTTTACTTGCATTGGGTAACCCTGGGAAGGAGAATTTCCGTCCATGCAGCCAGTGTTGATTTGTCCAAAGAAAGCATCCCTGAGTCTCAGGCTGAAAATAAGATATTTGGTTGTATGAGAGGATGAGTGCAGCAGTTGGTAACCCAGAGGGAGATTCTTCCCAGAGAAATTGTGATTATTTTCACATGTAAGGAAAGGAACAAATGAATGTTATTTTCAAACCTCTTTTCAAATAAACACACCAACCAGAAATGCATCTACCTACGTCCTTTTAAAAGAAATCCAGTGGGGCTTTGACAGCATGAGAGCTATTTCCATTGACCTTCTTTGGCTGGATGTTTCTCACACTTATTTGCTGTCTATTTTCATGTTTATAAAATGTGTTCCCAAGCCCTTTAGGATAAAATCAACAATAGTGCCCAGGGCTCCAGCGAAAGATTCCCAGTGGGAGGGTCTGAGCCTTTTGTTCCAGAGGATCTAATAGAGTGCAAAACTGACACGGAAATGGGAAGACCATTCAGCTAAAATTAAAGTCTTTGTTCCTTCATTAGCTGAACTTGAACTTCACATTTCTGAAGTTCTGCTAGGTTACTTTCTCTAAAGTTCTGATTTAATCAAGGTGAACAGGGAAGCTCATTAAAATCTTGTCTCTCTCTTTTCCTCTCTCTCTCATGTGTAAAAAGAGATTGCCAAAAAAAAAAAAAAAAAAAAAATCCCAATTTTTTTGGGAGGGTATAGTTAATGTTTTTGAGTCTTTTTGATGAAATTTTTGGGAAATTGACCTTAATCTCAAGTGTACCTTATTCTTAATCATTAAAGGTTTTTTTTCTTTTTAAAATTCTGACAGAGACTTCCTTTTATTTTGTCAGTTTATTGACTTCATCAGCCCCAATGGGAAAGGTGAAGGGTTAATAGCCAGGGCTTTGTGTAATTAATGAGCTAATGTGATTACATAAAATTTATTTTTATCACCTTTGGTTTGGGGGAACTATTGAAAAATGGGAGTAAACCTTAGACTGTAAATCTTTATTACTGATCTCCTAACTTTCATATCAGACTTGCCATATCTTATTTCTAATATGAGCTCATTCTGGCTTTCTTCAGTTAGCAGGAAAAAGGTGGGAAAATGAAAATACAGCAACACCCTGGGGTTGATAGGTGGCTCTGGTATTTCTGTGATCCTGATAATAAAAGTCTTTTTATTTCCACATTACAACAAGAACTTATCACGAAAAGCCATTGAAACTTTGTCAGATTCTGATATGATTCTAACTAGGAGGTTGAATTTTTTCTTCTCTTTGAGAATGAAAATTTCTCCTCTTCCTCCTTCCCTTACTGTTCCAGTCATCAAAATGCATGATCTCAAGTCCTTCTCTATTATCTTTCTAAGGGGTGAATCGTAGGGAAAATTAAAGAATAGCTCAATCAACTGAAATTTCTTTTCATATTTTTTGAGGTTTTATTATATTTTTGGTATGACACAGAACTGACTATATTTTTTAACTCTGGATGTGAAAACTCTTGTTATTCACCACAGGAAGTAATAAAGCCTCCATAGGACCCTTTGATTTAAAGCGAATTAGCTGTGTAACATGTTGTTGCTTTTTTATTACTATGATCAGAGCAGATATTTAGGGTAATAACAGGGAATAGGGGGAGTGGACTATGACCGTGGCTTAAGTTGAATTAGCATCAAATTTGGATTTTATAAAGTTTTTATATACAAACACTGACTTATCCAAAATCCAAAACAAACAAAGCAAAAACCTCCAGAAAATGCTTAGAGGATACCTATTAAGTACAGAGCCCAAGGAAGAGTACTATGGGAATTAAAAGATGAATAAAGCATAAAGTCTAATCTCAAAGAGCTTATTTTTAGGGCAAAGGATCTGAATAGACATTTCTCAAAAGAAAGCATACGAATGGCCAACAGGTGTATGAAAAAATACTCAACATCATCAGTCATCTGAGAAATGCAAATCAAAACTACAATGAGATATCATCCCACCCCAGTTAAAATGGCTTTTATCAAAAAGGCAGCAATAACGAATGCTGGGTGAGGTTGTGGAGAAAGGGGAACCGTCATACACTGTTGGTGGGAATGTAAATTAGTGCAACCACTGTGGAGAGCAGTATGGAGTTTCCTTAAAAACTAGAAATAGAACTACCATATGACCAAGCAATGCCACTGCTGGGTATATATCCAAAGAGGGGGAATTCAGTATATTGAAAAAAATGTCTACAGTCCCATGTTTATTGCAGCACTATTCACAGTAGCCAAGATATGGGATCAACCTAAGTGTCCATCAGCAGATGAATGCATAAAGAAATTGTGGTACATATTCATAATGGAATATTATATAGCCACAAAGAGAATGAAACCTTGCCATTTGCAACAACACAGATGGAACTGGAGAACCTTCTATTTAGTGAAATAAGCTAAGCACAAAAAGACAAATCTTGCATGTTCTTAGTCATATGTGGGAGCTAGATATTAAAAACAATTGATCTCATGGAGACAGAGAGTAGAATGACGGTTACCAGATGATGGAAAGTGTAGCAGGGAGAGGAGGATGAAGTGGAGCTGGTTAATAAATTGAATTTTTAATTTTTTGAGGAACTGCAATATTGTTTTCCATGACAATGACACCATTTTATATTCCACCAATAGTGCACAGATAATACACAAAAGTGCACTATCTCCAGATTCTTGCCAACACTTTTCATTTCCTGTTTTTTTGATATTAGTCATGCTACTGGGTATAAAGTGGTTGACTTCCCTATATTTGAAAGATCTAATTTTTCTAAAATTAACCTCATCAATGACATTGTGTAGCATTTTGTCGCAATAGCTTGCCTATGAATGGTGAAGCAAACACATTTCACTTGTGTTACCTCAGTAAATTTATCCCAGAAACCTTTTAAAACGTTCCAGTGAAAGTAATTGCTCCATCAGTGATACACTTACACAATTTTCTCTTAAAATATTGTTTCTGTTAAATTTGCTATTGATAGTGTAATGAAAACTCCATGAGGGTAAGTAGTGGGTGCTCCATACAAATATTAGTTGAATGATTTTTGAAAATACGCATTCTTTAGGACGTATTTTTTTTGTGGTGCATGCGCAGGTACACCCACATGCACACAAATCGTTGTATATTTAACTATTGAAACAGGATCTAGCAAATACCATAAGCTAAAATTTTAGAAACCTGTGCTTTCATTAACTGTAAACCAATCCCCCAACACTGCATAACATATTTTAATTCTTATTTCTTAAAACTTTAGTGTTTTTTTACATTAACAAAGGAGTACACTTTCATTTGTTGCCGGATTGTTTTACTTATATTTTATTGTCATTTCACTACAGAGTGAAGAAAAAGTGAGAAACCAATGATATGTGGCTTTTTGTATTTTTTTATTAAATAAGAAATCTTAAAAGAGGCTTCTAAACACCTATCATTAAGGTTAGTAAAATTTTCCAAAATAACAGATTGGGTACAACATGACTTTACTACATAAAATTACAGAAGCTTGTCTCTATGTTTATTTTATGGCTACTTAAATTTTTTGCTAATTGTGATATGTTCCCATTCTTACTAGCAATGTTTCAGATATATAGATATATGTATATATATATATATTAACATATATATGGTTCATTCTTATAAAAGTAGATGTAAATCTGTATTTGAAGCAAACTTAAAGTTTTAGAAAATATTTAATTTGACTTCATTCCAGAAGTAATTTAATAGTCTTTTTTTTTTTTCTCCTCAAAACTCACACTATGGCTGACAAAGAGATAAAAATATGAAGCTTTAGCTATGACCTTCTCTTGTGGTTGGCTTGCGTTTGGATTGTTGGTATTATCTTCAATTAGTGACTTCTTGGTAGGAATATTTTTAAGCCATTTGTTCATTTTATGAAGTTAAATTTTATTAAAAAGGTTAAACCTGTATCAGGGGAACATGTAGACTACGATACACTGTAATCCGCTGGACAGATCGGGGCACCGTGGTAGAAATTGCCAGCTGTTCACCACAATCCATTTTCCTCTTCTTGATCCCATAACCATGCTACATTTCCTGGATTCCCTCATGGTTAGGTGTGGCCATGAGACTAAGTTCTGGACAATGGAAGATGAGCTTAAATGATATGTACCACCTCCAGAGGACAAAAACCTCCTAAGGTTGATTCTCTGTGTCTCTTCCTGTTTCTGGCTGGAAGCAATACAGATGGCTACTCCGGCCATGACTGGAAGTTGGCAGAGCCTCGTTCACTTGAGTGACAGAATGGTTTGAGTTGTCCTGCTGATCTGATCACCAGCATGGTTACCTAAGCAAGAACTAAACTTGTGTTTTGTTGAGCCGTTACTTGTTTGGTCTATTTGTTACTGCAGCCCAGCCTGCCTGAAAGGATGCAGCACCTGTCTCATCCTCAGCACTGCTGAGCGCTCAGCCTTCCTTCAGGAAGACTCCCAGTCCATGGGTGATATGTGACTGTCTATCTCTGCACCAAGTGAGGATACCTGGTGTCATTCTTATTTTAATCCTTAGGGAGGCTTTCTTTCTTTCTTAATATTTAGCTAAAAAGTCAATAGAAATAGAAGTTTTAATAATTTTTTCCTGGCCCCTGCGATATGTTACACTTCACTTAGCAAACTATTGCTTTAAGAAACTTGACTCTGGGTTTTACGTTTCTTCATTGGGCCAACTTTGTAATTGGCGTAAAATGACAGTATAAGTAAGAGTTTGGCATCGTTAAGCATGTATTATTCTGTAAGAAGAGGAAAAAGAGATCTGATTCCCATTCCATTGTCCTGGCAACAGAAATAAAAGTGGCATGAAATGGAACTTTGATTTATTTTTCATTGTTCACGTGCCCTTACGTGGGATTTGCTGACTGCCCCTCTTTATTCCACAGAGTCTTCAGTTGTTAATTTGGCACGTGCAAGGAGTTTCCATGTTGCTACCATTTTATTTCTGTTTTTTAAAATGAGCGATGGGAAGTAGAGCTCCACCTGAGTTCCAAGCCCATTTGGCATGAGACCCGTTGACCCGATCCAGCTCAGATCTGACTCTCTTACTGGGGATAGTTTTTGCTTGTGAAAGAATGTTGCTTAAGTTAGACCTACCCCTTGCCCTCCCACCCATGGAATAAATCACAAATGCAGAAGAGAGTGGACATCTAGTTGATATACTGCCACTAACGAGCTTCATCCTGTTTTCCTGGCCCCTTCCCTGCCTGCGCATCTTCACTTTATAGGAATTGATAGTAAGTAAATCGACCACGGCACTTTTAAAATGAGTAGGGCGGGCTGGGTCTCTACCCTCTGGTTGACAGAATTGAAGCTGATGAGAAAGTGAAACATTACTTCAAATGTTTGCTTAAGGAACGGGAAGTTGGGCCCAACCCCTCTGTATTGCCAAATGTTACATGGAGCATCGTAAAATCAAATTCTCACATCTTGTTGTCCTCCCATTAGATCACATTAAACTCTGGCAGTGAGGCCAGCCCGCCTTGGTGGTTTTCTGATTTGTGGTTTGCACTTGGCTCTCCTCATAGCCTTTAAAAATGATTTTATTTTGTGAACAGTCAGTGATGGTCAGACTCTAGAGTAAACTTGCTTGGGCCAACATTTGCAGTAATAACATTTCACATTATCAAGAGTTTCCTGAAGGACTGCAAAGAATGAAAACAAAGAGCTTTTCTGGTAGTGGTTGTTTTTCCTCAGATGCTGGTAACCTCCCGCGTAGAGGCTGTGAATCTAGGCTTTGAAGAGCTCTTCACAGGCATCTACAGTTCTCCCTGCTTTTAAGGCGAAACTAGAGAACTGGGACAGATTTGGGTTTTCTTGTTCCCTGGCTTGTTGAATATGTAACCGATTCTCCCTTCTTCTTTTCTTGGGTGGTTTTTCCGATTATCTTGTTCAATCTTTTGTGACATGGGAGGCGGGGAAGTGGTGGTGGTCTGGGGAGAGGTTGCCCTGGGTCAGGGAAGGGAAAGTTGAGTTTAGGTAAGTCTGGCTGAGTATTCCAAGCAAGGACTTTCTCAATGCTTCTCACAATGTTTTTCACCAAAATGCATTTATGCTGTTTGTATAAAGGAAATGAAAAATGATCTTTAGAACAAATCACACAACTGCTTTCCTAGATAGTTTGATGATGATAGGGATGACGAAAGTGGTGATTATGAGGGTAATGATTCATTAATGAAAAATAATAAGTAGATAAGCTTATGCAATTAAAAATGAATGTCAGATAGGTACACAGTACCTCGAACTGTTTGCAGACTCAATTTCTTTTTAGATGTAATTTTTTTGTTGTTTATTGTTTAATTGTGGTAAAATACACGAGTCACCATTTTAACTATTTTTTGAGTGTAAAGTTCAGTGGCGTTAAGTGTATTCATGTTGCTATGTAACCATCACTACCGTCCATTTCCAGAACTTTTTTCATCTTGCAAAACTGAAACTCTACTCATGGCAACAAATCCTCATTTCCCCCTCCCTCCAGCCCCTGGTAACCACCATTCGACTTTCTGTGTCTATGAATTTGCCTACTCTAAGCACCTCATATAAGTAGAATCATACAGTATGTATGTATATACCAAATTTTTTTGTTTGTTCATCTATCTGTAAACAATTGCGTTTACAGATTCAATTTTATCAGGGGAGCACCAATAGGGTTTGAATGACAAGGACTCATGTTTTGGAGAGAAAAACTTGAATAAGTGCAAATTCTCTCAGTTTGAAATTCTTACAAGCCAAACCATACTGATAAAAGCATATTTATCAATTCATCAACATGTATTTACTGAATGTCAGGTCCTCTTCATCCCTTTAAAAAATAGTTATGGTCTTTTATTATTACAAAGGTATCTCATTGCAAAAAAAATTGACAATACAGAAAAGTACAAAAAGGAATATAAAGGGCACTTGTAAAATTGTAACCCTGTTAACACTGTGAATATTTTGGGGGTACCTTGTACCAAAAAGAGTATCAATCTAAATGTAAGCACTGTAGATACAAATATAGATAGAGATTTCAAATTTTTATAGAACTGGGAACATATTCACGTGCTTGCAAACTGCTTTTCTTAATTTGCAATATATTCAGGACATAAATAGATGTGGTTTTACATTGGTAGCTTCTAAACATTTTAAATTGTGTAGTGCTTTTTTCATATAAACTTTCAGAATATTAATTTATAAAAAATGGACATTTTCTAGTTAAGGTGGGCAAGGGAAGTCCGGAACTCACCAGCTCAGCACCAACAGTCAATTGCAGTAGTTTTTGAGGCACCCTTTAGAAACCCCACAACTCTGTTATGGGTTGAAATGTATCCCATAAAAAGATATTGAAGCCCTAACCTGCAGTCCCCATGAGTATGAACTTATCTGGAAATAGGGTCTTTGCAGATGCTCCAGATGAGGTCATCAGGATGGGCCCTGACCCAACATGATTGGTGTCCAAATAAAAAGGGGAAATGTGGACTCAGATACGCACATAGGAAGTCTGCTCTGTGAAGATGAAGGCAGGGATCAGGGTAGTACACCTATACCACAAGATAAGGAACCTCAAAGACTGCCAGCAAACACAAGAGGCTAGGAGGGAAGCATGAGAGAAATTCTCCCTCACAACCCTCTGATGGAACCAACCCTGATCTAAGAGTCCTAGCCTGCATTACTGTAAGACAGTAAATTTCTGTTTTTCTAAGCCATCTAGGTTTTTATGCTTTGTTGCAGCCTTCAGAAACTAACACAGACTCCCCAACACATGATTTGAAAACTACTACTTTACATCATTATTTAAAAAGTCTGCAGGTATTCTACTGCATGGAAGTATATAATGTACTCAATCATTCCCTTGTTAATGTACATGAATAGTCAGCGTTCCAATATTTTAAAGAATGATACAGTGAACATCCTTTTAGGTAAATCTTTGCATGTCTGCCCAGTTGTTTCCTGAAATAATTTGCCAGAGGAGGAATTATTGGACTGAATAATAGGAACATTTGAAATTTTGATACTTACTGCCAACATGCTCTCTAGAAAGCTTGTACTAATTTACTCTCTCACCCTTGGTGTCTAAGAGTATATCTGTTTCTCCACATTCTTACTGGATATTGTCATTCTTTTTTAAAATCTGAATTTAATTTTAATTTTTATCAAAGGAATACATAAAGATATTTTAAATAAATGAATTAGTTTTACAAGACTTGTAACAAAATCCAGCAATCCTAGTTGCATCCTTCCCTACCCCTATCATTCCTCAGTGACAACCACTGTCAATTCTTACAGCTGTTTCTTCTGGTTTTTACATTTATATTTCTACATAACATGCTTATACTACTTTTTATTAATTTTTCAATTTTAGATATTATCCATTGACTTCCTTTTTTGGAAGATTAGGAATTAGCTCTCTTATGTACACCCTGCCCCACCGTTTCCCAAGTAGGTTGTATCACAATTTGGTTAAATCAATATTCAGAGTTTATATTTTACATTACTATTATATAAATAGTATTTGCAGCTGAGTCATATAGTATACTATAATTCAAATATTTTTCTTAAGTCTCCCTCTCCAGGGTTAACAACTCATGTTTTTTCTTTACTTACTTTTCTATGCATGTATTACTAATTCATATGAAAACTCAAGTTGCCATCTCTTCTAATGCATTCTAATTCTGTTCTGTCAGTTTAATTTTTTTTCTGGTAATTATTCTTCCAGTAGTCATTCAACTTCCTGCTCCTTACTCTCTAGATCTGCTGCACATTTATCACCTTTAATTTTCTTCACTATAATCCTGGGAATTTCCTTTGTCTCCCTTCTGTGTTGAATATCCTGTTTCCTGAATCCTATATCTTTCTGTCTCTTGATTTACTATCTTGTTTTATTGGAGTACTTTCTGTTGAAGAGCTACAGGACTGCCAGGACCCTTCTCTTGTTTTAAACTTTAATGGGAACAGTCTATGATTAATTAGAAGCATTATAGAGGTTTCCAGTAGTATCTTCTGTCAAGTTGCTCAAGAACAACTTTTCTTATCAGGAATGATTCCTAAATTTTAGCAAGTGCCTTTCCGTATGTACTGAGATAATGATATGATTTTTCTCTTTTGAGCCCTTAGTGTAGTGAATTACACTAAAAGACATACTAATGTTAACATATCCTAGTATTTCTGTGAAAAAGACTACTAGTTCATGATGTAATTCTCTTAATACACTACTGAGTTAAATTTTCCAGTATTTTGGGGGGAATTTTGCCTCTATTTGTCTTTGGGTTTTTTGATGTTTTTTTGTGGCTTAATTTCTTTCTATTTTTGTCTGGTTATGATTCAGTGTTATGTTATATTTGTAGAATAAGCTGAAAACTTTCCATCTTTTTCTATGTTCTGTGACAGTGTAAATAATACAGGAATTATCTGTTCGTTGTAGGTTTAACACAATGTGCCCATAAGATTGTCTGGGCATCGTGCCCTTTCTAGGGTTTTGATTTCCTCTTAATTTCTTTTATGGTTATTGGCCTTTTCAGGTTTTCAGTTCCTTTTTGAGTCAATTTTGGTTACTAAGTTTTTCCTACTAAATCATCTGTTTCAACTAATTCTCAAATTTGTTTGGTATAAACTTGTATTTGATTTGCTTATGATTTAAAAATCTTCTCACATTTTTCCCCAATCCTAATGCTGGTTTTTTAAAGTCCTCTTTCTTTTATTTTGATCACATTTGACAAAGTCTGTTTATTTAATTGCTCTCTTTGCAGAACCCTTATTAAAGAACTAGCTTAGTCTTTTATTAATTATCTACTCATTTCTGTTTCTTTCCGTTTATCTTTATTAATTTTTTTTTATTTAGGCTTATTTGGTTATTCTCTCTCTCTCTCTCTTTCTCTCTAATACTCTAGTTTTTGTGTTAATAGTCTATTTTCAGGGTCTTTTTTACCCACAAATAAATGCAAGTTTTCCTCTGTATTTGCATCATTGTTAGAATCTGCAAGTATTCTCAATGTAATTTACATCAATATCAACATGAATATTCCTCTTAATTCTATTTTTTTTTGTTTTTTTCTGATATTAATATTAACACTCCAGCTTTTTTCATTATTATTTTTCCAGCATATCTTCCTAGCTTTTTATAATAAATCTTTTTGTGTTGTGTAACTGGTACCCACCTCCTATTCCTGTAATCTGAGCATTTTAATATTATGATTACTGATATGTTTAGATTTATTGTTTCCATTATACTTTGCATTTTTTTCCTTTTTGTTCCTGATTCCCTGCAATTGTCTTCTAGCATCCAGTGTTGGTGATGAAAACAGATACCAATCCAATTCTCATTTCCTTGTAAGCAACTCTTTATTCTACTCTGGACATTTTTGGGCATTTTTTCTTTATGTTTGAAGTTCTGAAATTTCTCCTGGATGTGTTTAGGGTATTATTTCTTCATTAATTCTGAAACTTTTAAGCCTATAGATTTATTGCTTTGGGTAATTCCCTTCTTTTATTTTTGAATAACTTAACCACTTCCATTCTGTTTCTTCTTTTTATTGCATATATGTTAGAACTCCTGAGAAATGCAAATTAAAACCAAAATTAGATATCATCTTATACCAAACAGAATAGCTGTTATTAAAAAGGCAAAAAAGTAACAGATGTTGGTGAGGATGTGGAGAAAAGGGAACTCATACGTTGTTGGTGGGAAAGTAAACTAGTGCAACCTCTATGGAAAATAGTATGGCGATTTCTCAAAAAAGTAAAAATAGAACTTCCATACAATCCAACAATCCCACTTCTGGGTACGTACTCAAAGAAAAAGAAAATCAATATATAAAAAAGATACGTGTACTTGTATGTTTATCAGCACTATTACAGCACTATTACAGCACTATTCATAACAGCAAAGGTACAGAATCAACATAAGTGTTCACCAATGAAGGATTATATTAAAAAAAAGTGGTATTATACACACAATGGAATACTATTCAGCTGTAAAAAAAGAATAAAATCATGACTTTTGCAGCAACATGGATGGAACTGGAGGCCACTATCTTAAGTGAAACAACTTAGACACAGAAAGACAAAGACCACATATTCTCACTTATGAGTGGGAGCTAAATCATGTGTATATATGGAAGCAGAATATGAAACAGTGGACAATGGAGACTTGGAGGGGTGGGAGGGTGAATGGTAGGAAGTTGCTTGGTGGGTACAATGTGATTGCTTCAGTGATATATGCACTGAAGGCTCTGACTTCGCCATACTGTAATATATCAATGTAGCAAAATTGTACTTATACCCCATAAATATATACAAATAAATAATAAATGGGAAGAAACAGAACTCTTACACCTGTCTTTCATGTCTCCATTTTTCTACTCACATCTCTTTGTGCTATAGTACTACTGTGTTTTGAGATAATATTTCATCTCGATCTTCCAGCTAAATTATTTGATATTCGTGTATGTCCATTCTCTTATTTCAGTCTATATACTGAACTATTTAAGTAAATAGTTACATTTTAAATTTCCAGTTATTTCTAAAACAATTTCATATTATTTTTCATACCACACGTGTTCTATTTTATAGATATAATATTTTCAAATCTTTCTCTCTCTCTCTCTCTCTCTCTCTCTCTCTCTCTCTCTCTCTCTCTCTCTCTCGTGTGTGTGTGTGTGTGTGTGTGTGTGTGTGTGTGTGTATGTGTGTGTGTTTTGCTGTTGCCTGATGTAGCAGGCATTTATCAGTAGCATGTTCTGCATCTTCCCTGGTGAGAGGCTGTCCACATTGCTGGGTCAGTATGTTTCTATGTCCATTGAGCAAGCCCTAGGGTAGCCATTGAAAAAGGCTGAATGAGATTCTCAGAACAGGTCTTTTCCTTATGACTTAGGTAGGCTTTCTCTCAGTGGGTACCCTTTGGTGAGCATCGAGTGTAACAGAAATATTCTCCCAGTCTCTGCCATTCTGAGGAGTTCATCAATAGCCCTTTTTTCTAGACTTTCTCATAATCAATTCTCTAATCTTGTTTTCCATCCATGACAATCTGGCCAAATCATTAGCTCTTGCCCATGAACCTCTGTAGATCCACACCCCTCTTTTTCCCTCTTTCTTTCTCCTTTCAGGCAAAGCGAAGAACCAGATGTACCATTTAAAGTTTTGCCCACTGCATGTATTTCTTTTTCTGATTGTCCTACTGGGCTACTTCTAACTGGGTCTTTAATATGCATCAGTTTGATTTTGCCCAGTGCCAGCATATCTTGCAAAGCTATAAACCAGGCTGACAGTTTTTCTTCTTCCTCAGTCAGCTGATTACAGGGAAGGCCTCATGAGGCCATGCATATTAGTTTGGGGAGAGGTTGTGATGTAGCAAGAGAATTTGGTAAACACTTATTTTCCAAGAGGATATAGTTTGCTCTGAAGAATTTAGAATTTTCTTATCAAGGCTTGCCAGAGTACCTGTAACACACATTTTAAGTCTGCACCCGCAACACACATTTTAAAAGTCATTAGATATACTGGGTTATAAAGCCAGAGCTGCTTACACTACATCCTGGACTAGCTGTAGAGCTTTCTCTACTCTGGGCCCTACTCCAAATTGGCAGCTTTAAAATGTACTAGGTTGGTAGATGATCGCATTAATGGCCCCAATTAATGGCCCCCATTAATGTATCCATCTACTGTGACTTGTAACTTTGTAGTCCCTTCCTCTCTGTCTTTGGGCTTGGCAATGAAACTTGCATTGGTCAATGGGATAATAGATAATGTGACTCAAGAAGAAGCTGACAAAGGTGCTCATGTGCTTCTGTTTCTTCTTCTGATTCCCATACAGTATTAGGCTGCTGGAGGATGTGAAACCACATGGAGGAGAGCTGAGTTTTCCCAGCTGAGACCATCCCAGCTCAGTAAGTCCCCAGCTACTGAGCACTGTGCCTTTTTCATAGTTGTAGGGTTCAAGGTACAGTGACTTATCTTTTACTTTGGAGGAGATTTCCTTCCATGACATCAGAAAACTGGACTCCTGAAACTTTCCCTGAAATGTCCTCTACATTTTCGATCTGGTCAGCTGGCACTGCTGCACAAAGCTGG
>RJWJ010024322.1:0-24894 GCA_004363605.1 Indri indri | reverse complement strand
GGGCAGGCACCAGCGGTCCTTACTTGCAGCTTCAAGGACAAGGGCTTCTGGTTCAACAGCCGTTGATACTGAATCAGCCAGTAATTTTCCTGCTTGGTTTCACTTTTGGCTTCTAACTCTGTCTGCCAAGAACGAAGGAAGCAATATTAGTTATAAATCGGTAAATAAAAACCAGAATGACAAGGGCACTTGTCAACTGTGCTCCTCTGAGCAGGTGGACGGCACTAGGTATGTTACAAAGAACTCTCCCACCCGCATAGCGTGTCACCACTTACACTGCTGAAATGAGAAAGGCAGGACGTGTCACTCTCCCCCATTGACCATTGAAAATGATCTCAGAGAAGGCAGCTGACCTGCCCGACATCAAACATCTGGTCAAGGACGGCATCTGAACCTGAACTTCTGCCGCCTGGCAGCACACTCTGCCACTACCTCTAGGAGGGACACCTCTGTCTGCTGTGTGACAGCAAGCATTTTGCCGCTGCCTCCTCCCACGAAGCTCGGCTGCCTTCTGCGTGCTAGGCAGGCGGGTACAGGATGCTAAAGGCACCTTCGACTTCTAGAGTGGGCTTTACTATCTGACAAAGCAGAAGAATTATAAACATGCTGTTGAAAACAATCCCTTCACCCCACCATTCAGTAACTATTCACTGGGTGGTGTTCCATTCTAGGCACTAAGGGATAGAGCAGTGAACTGATCTAATGACGACAACAGTAATAACAGCAGCAGCTAACGTTTTCAGAGCACCATGTGCTGGCCTGTGCTGTGAACTTAATTCTTACAGCTCCGTGGAGTAGATTCTACCTTACAGGTGAGGAAATTGAGGTTCACAGTGATTAGTAAGCCAGGGTCAGGGCCAGGATTCAGACCTAGGTCTGTCGTGCTCTGAACAACTACAGCTGCAGGCTGAGGGCTGGGGGTCCCTCCTGGACCTTGCTGAGCAGGCTGCCCTCTTCTGTCCTTGGCCCTCCCCTGACGGTGGACACACCTCCCTTCCAGGGCTGAGGCCCCTGACAGGCTGTGCTCTGCTGAGGCAGTGCTTCCTCCCTGACCTGGCGAGTCCCCGGAAGCCTAGTGAGGGCAGGAGCACGAGGCCACAGTATATGGCTGCGGCCACACGATGCCAGGGCACGGTCTGCACATTAGTATAACACGTAGAAGCTGGCAGTAGGGCATCCCGAGGAATAGGCAACTTCTAACCGGCACAAGCATGCCAGGTGGGCTTGTGTGGGCTCTAGATGGAACTCCTTTGCTCTCCTCCTAAACCTGCACGGGGCCCCGCCTTGACTGGAGCTCAGAGGACATTTGGTACATTTACGACAACATGGGAATGACTTGGTCTTTTCAGCCCCAGCCGGTGGGCCTGGCCTCTGTCCTCATTGCTCAGGTGCCCCCTGGGTCTAGAGGAGATGCTCTAAAATGGGGCTCTGTCACCCTGATAATGTGCAGAGTCAAACCCATCCAGGTGCAGGGAACAGCCACTCCTGCCAAAGCTTACCAAACAGCCTGGCCAGACACAGCAAGTCGTGGAGTAAACACTCACGGCTGTTCTCACTCGGCTACAAAGACACTCAAGTCATCCACACACTCGACAATAGGGGCCTGGCTAAAGGACGGCCCATCTGAACGTGGCCAGAAGGAACGCAGAGGAATGTTTTAATGACTTGACAAGAATAGATGAAAACAGGCTGGCTGCAAAGGGTACGTGGCACTTTATGTTTTAAAGGCATGTACGTGAACAGCTATAATATAAGTATGCTTCACAATGTTTGGAAAATTTGCATCAAAACGTTAGCAGTAGATAATACTCAGAAGTGAAATTCTTTTCCTTTGTACTTTCCATTTTTTCTTTGAAGAACGACTCTTATGTGAATAACAAAATTGTTTCTAAAAATGGCAAGTGTGTTTAGGAAAAGCAAACCCACGTGTGATGCTTAGCATAAGCATAGTGTGTTTAGCATAAACACAGAAGCCAAACACGTACCAGGATTTCCCGGAGCTCTTCCTCTCGCTGCTGCTTCTCTTTGAGCAGCTGCTGGAGCAGGGTGCTGAGAGCCCAGCGCTGCTCTGAGATCATCTCCTGCAACACAAGACCATACCCGGCACCGCTGTGAGCTCACAGCACCCCAGGAGTCCCTGCTGTGGGTGCAGGATTGAGAAGGGCTCGGCCTAGGATCTCCCACTCTCTCAGTGCTCAGCTCAATTTGAGGCTCTGCCCAACGCCTCTAGGCTGAGTTGAGCTAAGAGGCCCCTCTGTTCCCCCTCTCCAAGCCTGCATCTCCCTTCCTCGTAGGTTAAGGTCAGGCATGGGATCCCAGTGACTGATGACAATGGAATGGTAAAAAACATCAAACAAAAGAAATGACAAGCCACAGGTCTTGCCTTTGGTCTCACGGACTACAGAGCATATGGGCAGAAGCAAATGGCAGGGAGGGGTGGTGTGGGACCCTGCACAAATGAGGAAGGCTCTATACTAATGCAGGCGCATGCAAACCAGAGCCTGCATGTGTCCCTGTTCCACGCCTGCACTTACTCCTCGGAGGCCCTGACAGCGCCAACAGGCAGAGACAAGGGCACTCGCCAAATGTGGCGGCTGCAGCTTCTCTGCGAGCAGCCTCAAGCCTCTCATCTCTGAAGATCATTTCGAGGCTCACGAATGATTTTCCCTGTGCTAGCTTACCCTCCTCTGATGGCCCTGGATGGACACAGTCTGGGCCTGGATGATGACTTCCATCTCACGGAGGGGAGAAGGGAGGCTGAAGGGGCAGTGACCTGCCTGAGGGCACACAGCACACCTGTGGCTGACCTGAGACCAGGGCTCCAGACCTCACTCCAGCACTCTCACTGCACTGAGAAGCCTGGAAATGACTGGAGACTTCTCCACTGAGAACAGACACAGGGATAGTGACAGATGGAAGGCTCTGCTCAAATGCCTGGCATGGGCACACGTCCTCACACACCATCCCATCCAGCCCTTCGTGTGCACCTGGGTGGACTGAAGTCCAGAGAAGGGGAAGGGCTGCTCTCCTCCCCCACCCAAGGTCTCACAGCAAGGTCCCAGACGGCTAGTCTAGCATACTGTCTGCCAGGGCCTGCTGCCCTCGTCTCTGTGAGCAGGACGCCCAGGCTGGAGCTCATGGGGAGTGACACAGAAACAGCTGGGCCATCACGTCCAGACATCCTGGGGACACCAAAAAGCTCCCTTCCCAGAGGATGGCAGCCCAGGGAACCAGCGGCTCTGAAGCTTGGCTTGAAGAGATAGGGAGCTCAGCTGTGAGCCCACTCCCAACAAAGGCAATGCAGAGATGGAGATGGAGGGGTGAGCCTTGGCAATGAAACCCTCCTTCCTCTGACCCTCCTGCCTAGCAACAGGCTACCCGACCTCTAACCCCAGCCTGAGCTTGGTCTTCTGGGGCTGGGGAACTTTTCCAGTGTCCCAGCCGCAGAGGAGACCTGCCCTTCATCTGCTGCAGAAGCTCCCCGTGCCCTGGGCTGACAGGCAGCTGCCAAGGAGCTGGCGGGGGCACCAGGAGGGGATCTCACCGCGGGGGTGGGGGAAGGGCGGGCAGGCAGGCCTGGGAGCCCTACATACCTGTAGTGTCTCTGTGTCCAGGGATTTCCTCTTTAACTCCAGCTGTGTCAGCTGCAATAACTCAGTTTCTATTAACTTAATCTAAACAGAAGACGAGACAGGGGGTTTTTTATTCACATTAACCATGGTTCGGTTTTGTGCTGCTCCTCTCAGATGGCCAAATGGGGTCTAAGAAACCTTTCTGGGGGAGGCTGGGGAGGCTCTGGAATGAGGGGAACTTGCAGGCCTTGGGAACTTCATCAAGGGGGTTAAAAAGAACCAGTTATTTCTTGGCTCTGTATGCCCTGGGGTGGGGACATGCTTGCCTTGGCCAATGTCACTGACCTAGAGGGTCTGTTTCAGAGTGGGTGCCGAAGAAAGGCATGTGGAACGGGGAAGGGGCTTTCCTTTAAGATCCAGGCCAGAGCAAATAACAGACACAGAATCATCACTGAGCCTCTTACTGGTCAAATTCTCTTGCTTCTCTCCATAGCTGCTCCAGGGGAGAGCTGGGGCTGAGGGACGTGACTGAATGATAATGACAGCAGGAGCTGCTAAGCACTGAGCACCTATTATGCGCTAGGCCTGTGCATTTTGTACACGTCATTTCATCAGTGCTCCTTCTGGCTGTTATGAGGTATTATTGCCTCCATTTTACAGACAAGAAAACTGAGGCTCAGCAAGGTCAAGTAACTTGCCCAAGGACACAGAGCAGGTTGGCGAGAGAGTCCTTTCTCTGGGATGTCCCTGCTCAGGGTCTGAAGGGGAACAGCTGGCCTGGTGGGTCACAACAACCCACAGTGAGAATGTCTGGGGGTCAGACCCCACAGCCAGTGACCTCTACCCTGTGCCCATGATCCTATGACCCTTGTCCCTAAGTCCCTATGACCTCACCAACCCCTGGTCAGAGGAATGAGCTTCATGTCCGGCAATGGGGGATTGAAATCAAAGAGGGAAATAAAAAAGGTAAGTTGGTTTTGGTCAAAAAAAAAAAAAAAAAAAAGGAAAAAAAGAAAAGAAAAAGGAATAGAAAGAAAAAACCACGCGATACATGAAATTCAAAGTGTGCTGAGTATGAGAGGCGTGTTCCCATGGCCTGAAGCTCCCTTGATCCCAAGGCCCTGGGCCTCTCGGCAGGCGGTGGCCACCCCGCAGGTCAGCAGAGGAGCCTGGACAGGAGCTTGACCCTCCTCCTGGGCCGGGGCCACTCCTCAGCCAGTCTGGGACCACAGAGGCCCATGGCCCTCCCTGCCCCTTGTGGGAGATCCAGCCCTCCCCGGAGACCCTGCGTCAGTCTGAGCTGAGGGGGGCAGTGGGACCTACACAGGCTGCCGTGTCCCACGAGGGAGTCCTGCCTGAGGCACAGTGAGCACACAGGCTGCCCTGCAGTCAAGGCCACACATTAGCGCTGCCCTCCCCGGCCTGGGCCTCATGGAGGCTGCACGAGCAGGGTGCATCTGCTGGCATGGGTCTGGCCAGGCCTGTAAGTGCCCTTCCATGAGCCCCTGAGGCAGGTCTGTGAGTGAAGACCCCTTGCCAAGCTGGCAGGCCAAGGGGCTGGGGTTCAAACCTCAACTGCTGCCACCTGCAGCCCCGCTGAGCCACTCTGCAAGTCTCCGAGAGCTGGGAGGGCAGGTTCGGGGCCACAACCCTAGCACTCACTTGGTTCCTGATCTGCTGATGCATCAGGTCTCTCTTCACCTGGAGGGCCTCGAATGCAGCCTTCTGCATGGCGCTCTGCAACAGACCTCAGCACGCTCAGCACGGCCCGCACTGGCCTTTCCCCGCCACCCGCCCGGGAGAACCGAAAGTAGCACACAGAACACCTTAACTTATAGCTTTCTGTTTCTGAGAGAGAGAGAGAGAAATTGCTTTTCACCTCACTTATTTAAATCTTAAAATGATATCAGGGCTCACTCTGGGCAGGCCACTGCCAGGCACTTGACCTGCACTGCTGGCTGCATTTGCACCACAGCAATGGCCTGGCTGCTGTCACTGCCCCGTTTCCCAGAGCAGGAAAGCGAGGCATGGAGATGTGAGCCGGCTAGTGCTAGGACACGCGGCAAGTCTGTCCAGCCCCCTGAGCCTTGCCCTCTCTGAGAAACAGAGAATCTTCCTCAGACAAGCCCCACAAATGCTAAGTCAAACCATTTTAGAACAGAGACTAGAGTTGGGGAGAAAGGGGGGGATGGGCTGGGCAAGGCAGGATGACACATTCGAGGGAAAAGGGAGGGGCGAGGGAGACTTCCAAGGGCTGCAGGGACGAGGCTGAACAGAACAGCATGGAGCCAGGAGGGGAGGAGGTCGTGGGGTTCTTCATTTCATGTGCTTGAGGGCTCTACCCCACACCTGCTAAGCACCAGCGCAGGCGGAAAAGCATAAAGTGGCGCGGTGGGCTGACATGAGAAGAGGTCAGAGGTCTCCCAGCGATCTCCATGTCTTGACCTCCATGGTGTGTGACACCACCATTTCCTGCCCCTTAAGTCTCCTGATGGCGTCCCCTGCACAGGATTGGGGGGGAGTCCCCCAGGGAGCAGGAGGGACTAGATTTCAGTGACCACTGCCCACCCTCGGGTTCCCCGGAGGCCTCTCCCTGCCCCTCAGCCCAATGATTTATATATTTCTAAGGTCGCTAAGCCCCTTGGATCTTAACACTGCCTGGGACAGGGCTCTGTGTGGAGCTCTGAGGCTCTGCCCTGGCTCCTGTGCATCCCCTCCCGACCCCTGCTCTGCGCTGGGCCAGGGCTCACCTCCTGCAGGATCTGGCTGATGGCTCTGGTCTGATCCATCTGCTGCCACGACAGAATCTGCTGGAACCGCTCATCCATTTCAGCCATGCTGCCAGAAAGACAGCAAATTCATACACTCTCAGAACATTTCCTAAGCACCTACTATGTGTCAGGCACCTGGGAGGAGACCAAGATAAGCCATTTATTCATTCAACAATACTAGTGGGGTGCCTGCTGGGAGCCAGGCCTTGGGTGGGGCACAGACATGGAATCTGTGGGGATCCCATGGCCCTGGAAGGAAGGCGATTGCATTGGGGGCTGGGAGAAAAAATCTCCCAGGTCCTCTCACCAGACCCTCCACCAGAATCCCCTCTACTGCACCCCCGAAGTGGATGCCTGGACTCTGCCCAGCCACAACCGTGGACAGAGAGCTCACGACACCCAAGTGAGCCACACAGGGGTCAAAGTGACAAAGCTGTCCTTCCCAGCATTCTTGCCCAGGCCTGGAGCAGCTCTCAGCCCTCCACACAAGTCTGGTGATTTTGGCACAAGAACATACACCCTCATGTATGCCCATGCTTTGGTATGATCTTGGGTTTGAGTTTGTTTCGTAACAATAGCGATTATTTACTGGACCCTCAAGTGCCGGGCATCATGCTCATTAACGCTCATCAATCCTCCAATGACTCTAGGGGTAGATACTGGGGTTTATCCCCATTTTTATGATAAGAAATTTGAGGCTCAGGGAAGAAAGTGCTCGCCCAAGACTTCACAGTAAATAGAAGCGGGACCTGAATCCAGGTCTGTCTGACCCGGTGCCTGTACTCCTAAGCATAATGTCACACATTAGGAAAGCGGGGAGAAATCCTGCATCTACAGGGACACAGGGGAGGCAGGCATGGTCCTGGTGCCTGGGAGGGTGGCAGCTGTGCCAGTCACCTGCATGGGAGGAGACACACAGGGTACCCAGGGCTGCTGGTGTGTCCCTGTCTAGAGCTCCCAAGCACTGACTGAGCTTTTCTCCACTGCTTTGCTGGGCACCTGTGCAACCTTCCACAAAGCTACAGGGCCTTGGTGGGCTTGGTGAGCCTGACCCCAGAGTGGCCATCAGTGTGACGGCAACTTCTCACCCATCCCCTCCACTGCACCCCACTCCCAACCTTGAGGCCCCTCGGAGTGCACCACAGTCAAGAGCACACTTCACTCTGCCAGGGCTCAAATCCTGGCCCTACCACTGCTCGCTGTGCTTCCTTGGGTATGTTATATAGCCTCTCTGAACCTGAGTTGCAATTGTAAAATGGGGCTAGTAACAATACAGTCCCTCATAGAATCAAGCAGCTAATGCAATATCTCCTAGTGCCTGGCACACAGGAAGTGCACGGGAAATGGGAGTGATGATTATTCTTTATCACAACCCAACACTGAATCATGGGGTCCACCTAGAAAACTCAGGATGACCAGGTGCTACTTGGCCCTGAGAGCACAGCCGGGGCTGGGGTGGCCCAGGACAGGGGGTCCCAGTGCTCAGCTCTTGCCCCACAGTCTTGGGCCCTGAGCCAGCTCCCTTGACTCCCTCACCTGGAACAGGCTTGCTGGACCAAGTTCTGCCTATGGGACTCGTAGGCCATCTGGAGGAGCCGGTTCTTACAGCTCTCGGTTAGCATCTGCTGCATGGCGGCTGCGGAAACATGGAGTGGGTGGGCTGAGAGAGGGGCAGCTGCTCCTGGGGTAGCTCGGCTGGGGATGCAGCAGGGATTTCCACTGGAGCTGAGGCACAGCCCTGTAGCTTCACCTGGTCACCTACCTGATAGTCACCCATTAAAAAAATACCTTTTTTTCTTTTTAACTATAAAGGTAACTTAAGCTTGGAAGGCTAATTGTAAAACACCGAATGGCACACACACAATCTTCTGTGATTCTATCCCTGTCACTCAAAGTATTATTACATTTTGATATATATTCTTTTAGTCAATTTTTTTTTACATATTTATAGATCTAAAGAATTAAAAGAATTGAAAGCTGGGACTAAAACAGGTATTTGTACACCCATGTTCATCACAGCATTATTGACAATGAGCAAAAGGTGGAAACAACCCAAATGCCCACTGACAGAAATGGATAAAGAAGTGTGGTATATACAGGCAATGAAATATTATTCAGCCTTAAGGAGGGAAATTCTTACACATGCTACAGCATGGATGAACCCGAGGACATATTAAGTGAAATAAGCCAGACACAAAAGAAGAAATATTGCAGGATTCCACATGTATGAGGCACTCAGAACAGTCAAATTCATGGAGACAGAAAGTGGGATGGTGGATCTACAGGGGCTGGGGAGAGGGAGAATGGGGAGCTAGTGTTTAACGGGGACAATTTCAGTTGAGGAAGACAAAAAAGTTCTGGACATGGATGGTAGTGATGATTGCGTAACAATAATGCCACTGAACTGTGTATTTAAAAATGGTTAACACAGTAAATTTGCTATGTGTATTTTACCACAATAAAAAAATTAAAACAGTATCATAACCATTCTGGGAGGCTGAGGCGGAAGGATCGCTTAAGGGTCAAGAGTTTGAGACCAGCCTGAGCAAGAGTGAGACCCGTCTCTACTAAAAATAGAAAAAAATTAGCCGGGCATGGTGGAGCATGCCTGTAGTCCCAGCTACTCGGGAGGCTGAGGCAGTAGAATCACCTGAGCCCAGGAGTTTGAGGTTGCTGTGAGCTAGGCTGACGCCACGGCACTCTAGCCTGGGCAACAGAATGAGACTCTGTCTCAAAAAACAAAAAAACAGTATCATACCAAACATACCACTTTTCACTTTTTATGAATACTTCCCCATGATAACATGGCGATGTAATATTAATGACTGCAGAGTACTACGGTACATGGCTTACCAAAGTTTATTTAGATTAACCTCTATTTTGGAGCACTTGGACTCTTTAAAAAATTATCAAATGATATTTCAATAAATATCTTTGCTCAAACATCTTTGTGCACACCTGATTATTTATTTCCCAAGAACAATTCTTAGAAGTGCACAGTTTTAAGGCCGTATAATATATCTGGGTTACCCTTCCTATCCTCTGAAAAGACCCTGTCAATTTATACTCCCTTTGGCAGCACACAGGACAGCCAAGTACTGTACACCTCCAACAACTCTGGGTGTTACCTTTTCCTGCCTTTTTATTAATTTAATTGAAATTTTTTAGTTATAAAAATAATAAATGCTCATGTTAAAAAATGAGTAATAGAGAGAGAGGTTTGGAAAGGGGGAAACAAAATCCCTGACACTGATCCCATTCCTACATGGTTACTTTGATAAATATTCGGCATGCGTTCATTCATTCATTCAGACAGAGTCTCACTCTGTTGCCTGGGCTAGAGTATCGTGGTGTCATCATAGCTCACAGCAACCTCAAACTCGTGGGCTCAAGCAATCCTCCTGTCTCAGCCTCCTGAGTAGCTGGGACTACAGGCATGTACCACCACACCTGGCTAATTTTTAGTAGAGACAGGGGTCTCGCTCTTGCTCAGGCTGGTCTCAAACTCCTGACCTCAAGTGATCCTCCTGCCTCGGCCTCCCAGAGTGCTAGGATTATAGGCGTGAGCCACCGCGCCCGGCCCTTATTTATTTACATATTTATTGAGACAGGGTCTTGCTCTGAGGCCCAGGCTAGAGTGCAGTGGTGTCATCACAGCTCACTGCAACCTCAAACTCTTGGACTCAAGTGATCCTCCTGCCTCAGCCTCCCAAGTAGCTGGGACTACAGGTATGTGCCACCATATCTGGCTGATTTTTTTAAAAAAATTTTTTGTAGAGGCAGGGTCTCACTGTGTTGCCCAGGCCGATCTTGAACTCCCAGCCTCAAGTGATCCTCCCCACTTAGCCTCCCAAAATGCTAGGATTACAGGCATTAGCCACTGTGCCGGACCTCAGCTCTCTTTAAAATAAGGATGAGGAACTGACTCCTTAGCCTTCCTTATACATGGTCTGCAAGTTCTCAGGATCGATCAGGGGAGGCCCCCTCATTACATGGACAATGTGGCATCCAGGAGCACTCATGGGGAATGACGGGTAAGGGGAGAGCTCCCAGGGACACAAGAGGGGGCAACAACAGCTCCTAATGACAGGAACCAGGACAGCCAGCTCTGTGAGATGCACAGCTGTGCCAGGCCTCACCCCATCTGGTCCCCCCTAATGGCCCTGCAAGTTACGGAGGATCATTCCCATTATATAGCTAAGAACACCGAGGCTCAGAAAAGTCAGGGGCTGGGAATGCGTCTGAGGTCACAGGTTGGCATCTGAGCTGGGACTCTGAATACACACCTGGCCTGACCCCAGGGCTCGTGCTCCATGGCTGGAACTGACTGCTCCTCTCAAAGGCTAATACTTAGTGTCCTCCTGATACAGTTTGGATATGCATCCCCTCCAAATCTCATGCTGAAATTTGATCCCCAGTGTTGGAGGCAGGGCCTAGTGGGAGGTGTTTGGGTCATGGGGCAGATCCCTCATGAATGGCTATAATGGTGGTAATTACAGCCTCATGGTAATGGGTGAGTTTTCACTCTGTTAGTTCCCACAGCTCAGATTGGTAAAAAGAGCCTGGCCAGGAGGATCCTTTGAGCCCAGGAGTTCGAGGATGCAGTGAGCTATTATGAGGCCACTGCATTCCAGCCTGGGGACAGAGTGAGACTGTCTCAAAAAAAGAGCCTGCCACCTCCTCCCCTCTCTTGCCACGTGACACACCTGCACCCCATTCTGCCATGAGTAAAGCTCCCTGAGGCCCTCGCCAGAAGCAGGTGCTGGTGCCATGCTTCCTGTATAGCCTGCAGAACCGTGAGCCAAATAAATGTCGTTTCTTTATAAATTACCCATGCCTTTGTAACAACATAAAATGGACCAAGATGCCTCCACACATGACCAACAGAGAGAGGGCTGTCCACTCTGTCAGCCCAGGCAGCCAGCAGCTCGCGGCCCCACGCCACAACTCACAGGCAACCTCACGTCGCCGCAGGTTCTCAGTCTCCTCCTGGGTTATGGACATCAACTGTTCCATTCTTATTCTAGAAAAAAATTCACCCATTCATTCAGTAAATGTAATATTTCCAACAAGGAATCCCAGCAGATGAATACCACCTCCTTCAGGAAGCCCTCCCTGACATGCCAACATAGATGTGCTCTCTGAATGCCCACTGCATCCCTTGGGGTTCTGTTAACCTTCAACCTTGCAGTTAGAATATCTTGCATAAAAAGACAAACATTCCTTCAGAAAAACAGGCAAAGAATGCAAACAGCCAATGCTTAAATTCAAGTGACCAATAAAGATCTGGAAATATGCTTAACGTCACTGGTAACTAACGAAAGTAAATCTTCTTTTCACTTATGAGGTTGGTTGAAATTAAGATAACTGGTAGCTGATGGTGACGACGGGGAGAGACGGGCACTTCCATACCCCAGTGAGAGGAGTACGAACTGGCAAAATGGGTTTGGAAGGCAAGTTGGCACCTGTTCAAATGTCCTTTGAATATTTCCTTCAAAAATAGTCACATAAGTGCATAAATTTAGAAAATGTTCACCATAATATTGTTTGTAATTATGAGAAACTGGAAACAACTTGAAAATCCATGAATGAAGGGCTAATTAAATTGTGGTAAAATCATATAGTGGAATACTCTACAGCTATTACAAATAACGAGGTTTTTGGTATGGAAATACACCCATGATATAATAAATGAAAATAAAAAAAGGTAATTACACATACATGCACGTGCTGTGTGTATGCTTTCCCCCACCACACCAAATGGGCAATAATGGCTTGGTAGGAACAAGATCCTTTAACATTTCTGCAAGGTCTGACTTAGTTGGAAGAAGCCTGTACTGCCGAGTTCCTCTGCCTCCTGCCCAGGAGCGCAGGCTGTTCCAGGGGAAGTGGGATCTGGCCATCCAGCCCAGCCCGGCACTCCGTCAGTGTGTGCTGAATGAATGATGCCACCGGCCACCACTCAGCTCGGCCCTGACCACGCTGGCTACCAGCACGCACCACAGCTGAAGTGGGCAGGATGACGGCGCCACCTCCTACCCCCAAGGGAGTGCCCTCCAGAAGGCCCTACCAGGCAGCCAGGGGCTTAGAAGGCTGGGCCGACTATGGGAGAGGAGGCTCCCACAGGACAGCTCAAAGACCATGCTGCTATGCTGGGATCCCAGAGAACCAGGAGGGATTCACGGTCATCATCTCCTACTCATCTTTTCTAATTACAAAAGTAGTGCGCCTCAATGCAGCGAACTTGGAAAATATATAAAATAAAGGGGGAAAAAAAAGTAAAGATCATCACCTATAGTTCCCACCTCTCAAAAATGTTCAGTGTTAACATTTAGGGTGGGTCCTTTTGCTTTCTGCAAACGGATACTCATGCAGACCATCTTTAAAAAATGACACATTCTGGGAGGCTGAGGTGGGAGAATCGCTTGAGCTCAGGAGTTCAAGACCAGTCTGAGCAAGAGCGAGACCCCATCTCTACAAAAAATAGAATAGCCGGGTGGCACGCACCTGTAGTCCCAGCTACTTGGGAGGCTGAGGCAGGAGGATCGCCTGAGCCCAGGAGTTTGAGGTTGCTGTGAGCTATGAGAATGCCACTGTTCTCTAGCTCCGGGTGACAGAGCAAGACTCCGTCACAGAAAAAACAAATATGTACTAAAAATTCTGCTTTCAATGCAGGTGTCACTTTTCCACTTAGCAATATCTAGTGAGTGCTATCCCTTAACGAGGGATATTCTTCTAAAAGACGTTTAATGGTTGCAGATTATTCCATTGTACATAATTTACGTAACTAAATTCTTTTTCTTTCCAGAAATATGGATTTTTCCCCAATTTTTATGCTGGAAATATAGTTGGACATTATCCATCCAGCTTTATTCATCTCTCTGAATTTTTCTCAGGAGTGTACACAAGTTTTAACAAACTTGAAAGCAGTGACTCTTTTTAACTAAATATTCTCTAAGAAGATGAATCTCCTTTTAGCTTTAGGGAAACTTTCTGGCACAATCTTCTGGAGAATCACAAGACATTCTCTCCCTAAGGCTTTGCCCCACTGGAAGAACACTTACCTTTCATTTTCCAGTGACTTCAAAATCTCAGAACTTTTCTTTTGTCTGTGGAGAAAACCAAAAAGGTCCCTGCAGTCACTAGCAGGCCTGTTTCCAAGAGAACTGCCCCACCTCGCCATGCGGCTGTGCAGAGGGGGCTGAGCGACTGGGCTGGGGGTGCCTGAGCCCCATTACTTAGGAGTTCTGGGTTCTCAGCCATCACTCAAACCACTCCAAGTCCCGGTTTTCCTTACCTGTGAAATGGGAATAATAAAAATAAATAAATAAAATTACTTGGCAGTATTTGTAAAGAGTAAATAAGGAAACATATATAACATGTTTGGCATATAGGAAACACCCAACAAATGGTAGCTTTCCCAGACTCACTGAGGCACTTGGAAACTGACGATGATTGGAGGAGCTAGTGACTCGGGGGAGAGAAGAGGAAGCAGGGCCTGTGGCTGAAGCCTGTGTCCGTGATCTTCCTGCAACGGACCCCCTAACTAAACATCTCAGGCTTCTTGAGATCTCTCTCTGGCCCCCATTTCTCCCCAGCCCCATCAGGACCTGCACCTGAAGCAGGTCTTAGTAGCACCTACCCTGCACAGGATTCCTTGAGGCAAATCTGATTACAAGGTGAAAGGCTGACCTCAGGGCAATGGGTTACGTGGAACCCAAAATATTGGAGCAGGATGTGATCCCAACGATCCTGTTAAACTTGCTCACTTTATAGATGGGAAGCCTGAGGTCCAGTGGGGAAACACTTGCCTGAGGCCACAGCCCTGTCAGTAGCAGTCCCATGATAAGAAGCCAGACCTTTGAGTGCCCATATCTGATTCTATTTCCTGTAAGTTGGTGCAAATTGAAGCATCCAGATTGGATTCTAACCATGGAAGCCTTGGGCAGGAGCAGAGGCTTGAGGGAGAAATGGGCCCCTCATCCCAGGCTCCTCCAGGGTATCACATGGGGGAAGGACTGCAAGTCGGGCCAGGAGGACAGGAGCCTGACCTCTGATTTTCCTGCAGGAGCTTCTGGATGCGGCTGGAGACGTTCTGCTCCGTCTGCTTCAGCTGTTCCTGCAGCCGCCGCCGCTCTGCATCGAGGTAGCGTTGGTGCTCACTCAGGCCCTGCTCCAGCCGAGACTGCTCCTGTGGCAGTCGGGGAGGGGGTGGGCAGAGGTCCTGAGGCAGCTGGGACCCCCTAAAATGCTGTGGGCTGTGAGGAGCACTGACTGGGGTTAGGACAGTGGCTTTCCCATCCCCCCTTGCCAGTCCTTTCTGTGTGACCTCAGGCCAGTTCCTCCCATAGGCCTCAGAGTGACCACCTGCACACAGGAGGCTGGACTGGATTTTTTTTTTTTGAGACAGTCTCACTCTGTTGCCCTGTCTAGAATGAGTGCGGTGGCGTTAGCCTAGCTCACAGCAAACTCAAACTCCTGGGCTCAAGCAATCCTTCTGCCTCAGCCTCCTGAGTAGCTGGGACTACAGGCATGCGCCACCATGCTCGGCTAATTTTTTTCTGTATATTTTTAGTTGTCGAGATAATTTCTTTCTATTTTTTTTTTAGTAGAGATGGGGGTCTCGCTCTTGCTCAGGCTGGTCTCAAACTCATGAGCTCAAACAATCTTCCCGCCTCGGCCTCCCAGAGTGCTAGGATTATAGGCGTGAGCCACCGTGCTGGCCTAGACTGGGTGATTTTAAGGGCCCTCTTAGGTGCTGGGGGACAGAAGTTACAGCTTAATCCCATTGCCTTCTCACTTCAGAGGGACCTCAGCCTGAGCCAGGAGGCCACTGGGCTGCTCACAAACCTCCTTGACCGTCTGAAGGATCTCGTCCTTCTGACTGCTGCACTGCTGAAGGAGCTGGGCATGCTCTCGCTGCCCGAGTTCCAGGCGCCGTTCAAACTCCAGTTTCTCCAGCATCTTCTGTTCCTGCAAGAACACAGATCCCGGTGACTGTTGGCGCAGGCCCTGTGGGCGTTAGGACACAGGTGAATCCACCCCCAACACTGAACAATACAGGCTGCAGGTCTTATGCTGAGCAACCCCGCCCCTGCCCGAGGGCCCAAGTGTAATAAATCAGGTTGTTCACAGGGAAAGGCTGGTGGTGGTTTAGAGCCTCGGTCATGACATCTGTGAAATGGAGCTCCTCTACCACCCAGCTGAGTTGCATGAGGATGCAGCAGACAATGTGTGTAAGGGGAAAGCATTACTTTAACCTCTAATTTAGAGCCAGGAAAAAGTCATTTCCTCAAATATTTTATGAGTTGAGACCTTTAGTGAGAAGAAAAGTGACAGGAGAAAAAGCATTTTCTTACCTTCCTCTTCTCATAGTCTGAGAACCTATTCTGGGGGGAAAAAAGATGGTGGTCAAGAGAAGGTGGCAGCAGTGGCCGTCGTTGGCATGTGCACAGATCACCTGGGCAGCCCGACCTCAGACAGACTCTGGCCCACCTGGACTTCGGTGTCAGAACGGAGGGGATGGGCACATGGGTGCTGCCCAGGGTCCCAGTGGTTCCAGGGGACACCAGGGTGAGAACCATGGGGCTGCTACCATGTGCTCGGCACCATAGGAAAGAGAGTTCTAGACAGTTCTGGGAAGGCAGCACTGAGCAGGCATGGTGCTCCAAAAAGAAGACCAAGAAATGGGAAATTTGATTCCCTTGGATGTCTGCACAACACACCTGCAGTGTCCACTTCTACCCAGACACTCGCGAATGCACAAAGGTGTCTGTACAAGTTCCTGCAGAATTATTTAAAAGAGCAAAAACACTGGGAAGGACTCACACATCCATCAACGGGCGATTAGGTCAGTAAGTCACGATACAGCCATACACCGGGCTATTAATGCAACCGTCAGTGGGGTGAATATGCACGTAGTTTTGGAAAAAGATGTCGCCATCCTTCACCCGTGTGGCGTACGATCCCACTTTTGTAAAGACAACTCAACTCTGAGCATATGTATGTAGGTGTTGAGACCAAAGTCTGGAAGGACATTCATTAGTCAGTTAAGGATGCCCACCTCCAAGGGATGGGACGATAGAGAACGAGAGTTGATACTCACTAACTTTACAATTGTCTGCTTTGTTTAAATAAGGAGCATGAATTACCTTACGATTAAACATCAACACACGCACGCACATACTCCCACCAGCAGGCAGGCTTGCCTTACCTGCCATTCTACCTCCTCCCTCAAGAATCTGTCCGTGGGCCCGTCAGGGCTGTCCCGAGAGTTCTCGGCTCCATCTTGCTCCAGAACTGGCAGCAGGTACTGAGAAGCGGGGTAGTATTCCAGCCCTGACTCTGCAAGAGATGGGACACAGATGGCCAGGAGGAACACACAGCCAAGGTACCCAGACAGGCCAGGTCCCGTACCCTCATCCTCCTCCTTCCTCCCCAGCAGCCTGCCTCTCCCCGCCAACTTAAGCCCACCGCACTCCACGTTGTTCGTGGGTCCTAACCCCGGGGTCTTGCTCAATGAATGTCAGCTGAGTGAGTAAATGGGCACGCTGTCTGCCTCTTTACCCTCCAGGTGAGAATGAGGTGGTAGAAAAAGCCCGAAACTAGTGGAGAAACCTGGGTCCTCAACCCAGCTTTACCAATAATTGCCTGCATGTAAGACCTCAGGCAAGATGTTCTCCTTCTCTGGCCCTGCATGGTTTTCTCCTGCAAAATCTGAAAGGGTTCATAGCCTAGACCCATTTTCTATTGGGTTGTTAGCATTTTTCTTGCTGATTTGTAGGTGCTCTTTACATATTATAGTTAATAACCTTGAGTCTATAATATATATTGCAACTATCTTCTTCCAGGTGGTCAATTGTCTTTTTAACTTTGATGATGGTGTCCTTCTGAGATAAATAAGTTTTAAATTTTGATGTAGTCAAAGCTATCTTTCCCCCACCCCAGAAAGACACAAACAGTAGAGATAAGAAATACTAAAAACAGGTGGTAGACCTACAAAAAATTCACATAATCAAGGAAGTGATATTAAAATGGTAATAAGCTCTCTTGTTTATCTACCAGACTAGCAGACTCTTTAATACCAAGTGTTACCAGGTTGTGAAGGGGGAAAAAACAGTCCCCTGAGACACTCTTCACAGGATGGAGGCTGGTGTGACCTCTCCCCAGGGCACCGTGGAGACAGCTCGTGCTCTTCCACCCACCAACTCCACTGCTGTCTGCCCTAGAGGAAAGTTCACGCTGCCAGAGAGGTGTGGGTTCAAATGTTCAGAAGAGCAGGAAACTGGAAACAACCTCCATGTTCACCACCAGCAATGGCTACTAAGCTCTCGCTGCTGGCACATGAAATCTTACAGAGCAGTTTAAGAGAACATTTAAACAATATTATGAGATAGGAAAAATGCCCAAGATTTTCTTGAGTGAAAAAAGGCAGGGCATAGAATCATATGGTATGATATCTTTTATGGTTTTCAAAATGTTTTTAAAAGAACAAAACAAACATTTTATATATATGTATACTTCTACATAGTTTAAATAAATTAAAGGATTACTTCTTATGCTGTGTAGTAGGTATACACATGTTCACTGCTTTATTCGTTATTTGTATAGTATACCTAAATATTGCATAATTTAAAAATCTTTTTAAAGAAAATAAAGGGTTTGGTCTAGCTCAACCACTGGCCAGCATGCACATTAGAGTCACCTGTTGCTCAGAGACTCTAATTTGCAGATGAGAGCGGCCTGGTCGCTGGTGTGATGTGTGTGTAACCTCTTCCCCTTCTTTTTTTAGTATAACATACGTACAGAACAGAGCACAAGCCTTTGTGTACAACTTGATGAATGCTTAACAGCAGCGGTCAGTCCCCATCCTTTTTGGCCCCAGGGACCGGTTTCATGCAAGACAGTTATTTCCGTGGACTGGAGATGGGGGTGGGGTGTTATGTGTGGGGGTGTGGCGCGGAGCTCAGGCGCTGGTGCGCAGCCTATTTCCTAACAGTCACCGATGGCCCAGGGGTTGGGGACTGCAGTTTAAAAGTGAACATGCCCTTAAGGCCAGGAACCAGTGTTGGTTCAGAGCCTGTGTGCTGAGACAAGCACATGTTCCTCTGTGTCTGGCTTCTCTCACTCCACATTCTGTCTGTGAGAGTCATTTAGGTTGTTGCATGCAGCAGTAGTTTGTTCTTTTAAATTGCTGTATAGTACTCATATTTAACTATAAAGCAGTTCATTTATCCATTCTACTACTGATGGACACTTGGGCTATTATGACAGCGCTGCTATGAAAATTTTTGCACATGGCTTTTGGCATTTATTCCTGTGCATTTCTGTTGTGCATATACCCAGGAAAGGACCTGAAGGGTCATAGGATATTTGAATGTTCAGCTCGATTAGATACTGACAATTTTTAAAATATTTCAGTTTTCACTCCTACCTGCAGCATATGAAAGTTCCTGTTGCTCCCTCATCTTCGATAGTTCTTGGTATTGACAGTTCAATTTTGGCCATTTTGGTGGGTGTATCGAACTATCTCTTCGCAGTTTTAATTAATTTACATTTTCCTGTTGACTAAAATGATGAGCACTTTTTTTCAGATACTATTGGCCATCTGGATATTTTTTGTCAAATTCTTACAAAATTCTCATTCAAGGCTTTGGATAACGCCTTTTCCTTATGGATCTGTAGGAGTTCTTTCTGTATCCCAGATACCAGTCCTTTGCTGGATATGTACATAGGGCAAATATCATCTCTAATTTTATGGCTTTCTCTTTCTCTCCCTAAACGGTTTCTTTTGAAGAAGAGAAGTTTCAAGTTTTAACTAAATTTATTTTACCAAACTTTTATGATTAGTGCTGTCTCCTGTTTAAGGAAGACATTAAGGTCCATTTTTTCCACACGGATATCCAATTGATCCGGAATCATCTATTGAAAAGACCACCCATTCCCATTGCTTAGCAATGGTCATCATAAGTGAGGTGATCACAGGCATGTGAGTCTTGGCTATGTTCTGAAAGTTCTACAGGTGACAGGAACCACTAAGAATATCGAACCTGACGGGGCATCCTGCCCTCCTCCCAGCCCCCGGACTCCTGCTGCGCGGCCCTTCTCCAAGTCCAGCTCACTGTTGTCTCTCTCCTGGATGACCCCAGTGTCCCCCTAACTAGTCTCCCATCCTCCCCCAATCCCTTCTCCTCGCTGCAGCCGGAGTGTCTGATTACCTGGCTCTTCTGTCTGACCCTGGGCCTGGGCCCCACGGGCCTCTCCAGCTTCCTCTCTCTCTTCCTTTTGCTTCAGAACTCCAGCCACACTGGCCTTCTCTCCACCATGCTTCGGGCTCCCTGCTCTCATGGTCCCACCTACATTTCCTTCTACCAGGAGCAGCCTCCCCCTTTTCTAAGTCCTAAGCATCCCTCAGGTGTCAGCCAGGACACTTTCTCAGACAGGCCTTCCTGGACGCCCCAGCCTAAATTGGATGCCCCATGATGCTGTCTCGTAACCATAGTCTGTAACTGTATTTCCCTGTGTGATCATTTGTTTTGCCCATGTCCCTCGCTAGACCTTGAGCTCTGAGCAGGCAGGCGCTGTGGCCATCTTGGTCTCTGCTGTCCCCCAGCCTGGGATAGCACTGGTTGGCTGCTGGGGTCGTGTTTCCTCACTGAGGGGAGGAGGCAGGCAGCCTGGCTTTACCTTTGCAGAGGAACTGCAGAATAGCTGTGGTGCCGGCGCCACACACCTCCTGCGGTGGGTAGACCATGGACGAGGCATCGAGGCTCAGCGTCTGCAGACAAAAGGGGACGCCTCTTCACTGCGCAGTTCACTTCACTCCCCAACACAATGGGAGACTGCCTGATTCCCTTACTAATTTGTGTGCTTACTATCCGTCCCCTCTGCCTGGCAGGCAAGTGTCCTGAGAGTGGAGAAGGCTGAGCTGTCTTGTTACCCAGCACCCCGGAAGGCCACCAGCATGTCACAAGCACTCAGTTCACATCTTTGGATGAATACGTAAGTCAAAAAGAGAAGTTATAGGACAGTATATAGAATATGACTCCACCTTTGTTAAAAAATATACGTTCCCACATTAGTGTATTACAGAAAAAACTTGGAGGCATATATATCACACTCCAAGTAGCTTCCTCTAGGGGAGGTTCTGGGGTACCATGTACATGAAATGTTTTTTAATATTTGAATTTTTCTAACAATATACAGTATGTCTTTCTAAGAAATGACAAACATTTATCAGACACAAATATGTTCTGTGCTTATGAAGCCCAGGAAGCAGGGGCCCCGGTTCACGCGCACACCTCCACAAGGCTACCCCGACCCGGTGTGAGTTATTTTGGACCAAGCCCTCCTCCTCCCAACCTCTGACTTCCCATAGGCCTTCTGACCCCTCTGAGTGCTGGCAGGAACTGACATCCTCTATGCCTGGAAGCCAGGGGAGTCCTGGAGCCAGAACAGACCTGGGAAGCTCTGATTTTGCTGCAACACAAGTGGCTGGGTGGGAGGGCAGCTCAGGCCCCTAGTCCTGGCCAGCATAGTCCCCAGCTGGTGGGTGTTGAGTGAGTGCTTTGCACTGGGGTGTGGCAGACTGCTCCAGGGCAGAGGAACTGACTGCCCAGGGGCTGAGGGGCCCATGAGTGGAAAAACCCCTGCTGGGACACCCAATCCGAAGCAAAGTAACCCTACATGGGTACAATGAGTCACTGTCAGTACAGTGTGGTGGCTTAAGAGCACAGACCCTGGGCTGCACTGCCCAGGATGGTGGCCATATGCCTTGTGTGGCCATTTACATTTAAATTTTTTTTTTAATTAAGCCAGTCAAACTTGGCAGTGGAGGGTGGTAATTTAGCAGTGGGGGGGAAGTTGTAATTAAATTTTAATTAACTGAAATTAAATCACATTTAAAGTTCAGGGTCTGGGTTGCACTTGCCACATTTCAAGTGTCCAGCAGCCACAAGTGGCCGGTGGCTACCACACTGGCAGCATGGATCACAGAACATTTCCATTACTGGCAGGAGGAGCAGTGACTGGGCACTGCCGCGCCAAAGACGCACAGCCCTGGCTTCAGATTCCAGCTCTTCAGTCCCAGCTGTGTGTCCCTGAACAGGCCACGCAGCTTCACTGAGCTGCAGCTCCCTTAGAGCCAAACAGTCACGGTGTCCCTGACCTGGTGGGCTGTTTAATGGGTAACATGCCTGACATCTAAAGAAGATCTTGCACACAGTATGGCCTTCACTAAGAATGGCTGCTGCTGTTCTCTCATTCTAAAAATAGGTTTGTCCCAGGTGCCACCAAGAAGCTCAAAAGATTTTTTAGATATCTTAGGATAGCTTCAGGATTAGAAACACGTGCTCCAAGCTGCACTGTCTAAAATGGCAGCCACTGAGCACCCATGGCTATTTAAATATAAATGAATTAAAATTCAATAAAATCAGACTTTTAGTTCCTTGGTCATACATACTAGCCCATTCCAAGTGTTCACTAGCCACACATGGCTAGCGGCCACTGCTTGGGACAACATAGGCATTGAACATTTCCAACACTGCAGAAAGTTCTAGTGGGCAGCACAGAGAATAAAGCTGAGTTGGCCTGTCTCCCCAGCCTGCCCTACCTCAGGCTGGCCACCAAGGCAGGAGGTGTCCAGCCACTGAGGTCAGTCACCTCCCTTTGGTCCATCTCTGTGCCCACCAGCCCACTCTGACACAGATGCCTCAACTCAGCATCTGGCCTGAGACAGGTGATCTACTAATGGATCCCAGAAGACTCTGGGACGCCCGGCCAGACTGCTCGTCACTGTATGGTAAGTCCCTGTTCCAGAAGCCAAGCAGCACAGGGTGGGGAGCATGGGCACCAGTTCAGACCACCTGACTTACACCCACCTCTGCTATTACTGTGTGACCCTGGGGCAAGCTCCTAAAACTGTCCGTGTCTCAGTTTCATCACCTGCACCATGGTATTTGCCCCATGAGACTTCTGTGAGGATGCAGGCAGCTAACGCAGGACAAGTGCCCACCCTCAGAAAGTACCAGATAAACGTGCTCCACCTCGTTGTCATGGCTGGTAGAGCCCAACTTCCCCAAGCAGGCTGCCTCGTGTCAGCGTCTGCTCTGGGCTGAATTGCGTCCCTGCCACCCAAACTCATACTAAGCTCCCATACCTCAGAATGTGACTGTACTTGGACATACGGTCTTTAGGGAGGTGATTAAGTCAAAAAGAGGTCATTGGGCTGGGCCCTAATTCAGTATGCTTGGTGTCCTACGAAGAGGAAATCTGGACACAGACGTGTACAGAGGGAATACGGCAGAAGACACAGGGGAGGATGGTCATCTACCTGCCAAGGAGAGAGACCTCCGAAGGAACCAACCCTGCCAACACCATGATCCTGGACTTCTAACCCATAGAACTGTGAGGAAATAAATTCCTGTTGTTTAAGCCCCACCGCATCCCCGCCCCAGCCTGTGCTACTTGTTATGGCAGCCTGCGTTGACTGACACAGGGGCCCAGGGGTACGCTCCCGACCCAGCTCTGAGGAAACTGAGTCTCTGCACTGCCCAGCTGAGGCCCAGCTCCCTGGCTCCCTCCCTCCTTCCTTCCCCGCTTTCTGGGTTCCTTATGATCTGGGCCCTCTAGGCACAGCAACTTCCAAACACATCGCTTCCTCGCCCTTCCCCAAGACACCCTCTGCCTCCCCACCTCCTGCCTCCTCCTCCACTGGGGACGCTGCTGTTATCCATACCCACTTCTCAAAAATCTTATTCTTCTTTCAAGGACTGGCTCAATACCACAACTTCCATAAAGTGTTGGCCTTGTTCAGATTCAGCATTCTCTCCTCTTCACTCCGGAAGTATGTTTTTCTGCCCCCATTATGGCAGCAAATGTTGACACACTGGTCTCTCCACAAGCATTTAAGGACCATGCCTTGGGATCTCTGTGACCCCGGCACCCTGTGACAGGGCAGGCACTCAGGAATGTGGAAGGAGGGGAGGTGGGCTCCCCACTTACCTCCAGGGTTCGAACATGAGCCAGCATCTGTGGCAATCTCTGAATCTCGTTTTCACTGATGTCAAGAGTCCGTAAACTCCGAAGTTCCCCCAAGGTGTCTGGAAGCTCCTTCAGCTTGTTGTCTGCAGAGAGCCCAATGGCACAGCTCAACACCCCAAAGCCCTGTCACAGCTTCCTACCTGATACCCGCTTGGACTCTGACCTCTGGAGCACGTGCCAGGTCCCAGGCCCTGAGTCTCTGTGAGTAAGAACATGAAGGTGGAGCTTCAGTTGATGTTCCCACTCTGCCACTTACTAGTTGAGTAAGTGACAACTAAGCTTACCTCCCTGGGCCACAGCACACTGCCTATCACAGAGAAAGTGATTAATAAATGGGGTGCCACCATTTTTATGATTATTCACACATTACAGTTAGACAGGCTGAGGCGTTCTGTGCAGAAAGTGCTGAAGGACAGAGAGAAGGCGTGGAAGAGCTGGGGTCTGGGGGGGCAAGTGCTCTTCTGCGGGTAAGGAGCCTGCAGTAGAAGCGTGGCTCTGTCATGACCGCGCTGGGTAGTCTCGAGCATGACACACTCATTTTCCTTGTCTGTGAACGTGGACATCACCACACCCTGGTGGACTTGTCCTGAGGTTCACTGCATTGCTGAGCATGGAGCCCTCTCAGAACTGTTACTGTGGCTCCTCAATTGTTGTCGCCCAGTCTGCCACCACCCATTATTATAAATATGAATCGCTGAGTCTCGGGGGCTGGGCTGCCAACACTGTCTCCCAACCCGCAGGGCCCTGGCTCCCAGTTGTTACAGGAACCCTCCAGACAGCCTGTCACTGGTTACCATGGAGGCAGACCAATCTAGTAGGTTGTCAGTCCAGTTTACAACCACACCTGGGGACTAGCTGCCCTCATGCTCAGTGGCTCCCAAGTGGAGCATCCTGTGGATCCAGTGGGGACAGCCCAGAGCTGACCGAGAGTCACAGGGACAGGACTCCCTGGCCCCCCTACCTTTAACATTGAGAGTCTGGAGCTGGATCAGGTTCCCAATGGAACGTGGGAGATGCGTCAGTTGATTCCTTTCCACATTCAATACCTAAGAGGCAGGAAGAAATACATGGGAACCCACACGCAGACCACAGGGACCACCACTGCACCCCTCACCCCTGCTTTCAGCCAGGCCTTATCCAGGCACCACACACACATGCCTTCATCTCCTGCCAGCCCTGTGAGGAAGACATAGATTGTTGCGATCCCATTTGAGATATGAGGAAACTGGGGCTCAGAGTGGTGAAGTCATGTGCTCAAGAGACCAAAGCTAGACCTTGAACCCAGTCCTGGCTAGGTTCCATCATCTATCCCATCTATGAAATGCTCACTAACTGCCCCCAATCATGGAGGGAGGAAGAAGGAGACTAACAGACTCAGGGGTCTGGGTGAGGCAGCACCTGATGAGGCTCTAGTCACCCCAGTGTTGAGGAGGAGGAAACCCAGCTGCACAAAGACATGTGACGTGCCCAGGGTCTCTAGGCCGGCAGCCAGTGGGGCTGGGATTGGAACC
>RJWJ010024321.1:0-24948 GCA_004363605.1 Indri indri | reverse complement strand
CCTGCCTCGGCCTCCCAGAGAGCTAGGATTACAGGCATGAGCCACCGCGCCCGGCCTACGATATATTTTTCATTCATTCATTTCACAAAAGCTATTATTGGCCAGCCTCAGTGGCTCACGCCTGTAATCCTAACACTCTGGGATGCCGAGGCGGGGGGATTGTTCAAGGTCAGGAGTTCAAGACCAGCCTGAGCAAGAGCGAGACCCCATCTCTACTAAAAAATAGAAAGAAATGATCTGGAAAACTAAAAAATATATATATATGTAAAAATTAGCCGGGCATGGTGGCGCATGCCTGTAGTCCCAGCTACTTGGGAATCTGAGGCAGAAGGATCGCTTGAGCCCAGGAGTTTGAGGTTGCTGTGAGCTACACTGACGCCATGGCACTCTAGCCTGGGCAACAGAGCAAGACTCTGTCTCAAAAAAAAAAAAAAAAAAGCTATTATGAGCCCAGACTCTGCCCAGGGCTGTTTCAGGGTCTTGGAATGCAATTGTGAACAAGACCATGGTCCAATCCTGTATATTTTACTTTCTTTAGAAGCAGAGGGACAGTAAATAAGTACAGAAATTAACTAACTTTTTTACATCGTGAGAAATTGCATCATAATATGAGCTCATATTTTTTACAACCCAGAATTATTTTCATAGAACTCTGTTTTCTCCATTAAGCTGTAGTTCTCCACCTTGGCTGCACTTCAGACTAAGGTGGGAGATCTTTAAAAATACCGATGCCTGGGTCTCGCTCCCAGAGATTCCGATGTAATTTGCCTGGGGTGAAGCCTGGGCATTGATTTTTTTTTTTTTTTTTTTTTCTTGTAATCTCCTCAAGTGATTCTAATGTTTGGCCAGATTAAGAACCACTGAAAAGGGTATATAAAAGAAACTACCACTGGATGTCGCTGTCCCCAAACGTTTGAAGAGAAAAACAGTCCTCAAGTAGTCAATGGCTAAATCCCTACATCTATAAAAAGACTTGAATTTGCCATATTTTGGACCCAAGAAAATGCCCAATAAAAAATATTCCTCAATTTATTTCTCTTTGGCTTGAAAGAAGCAAGTCACACAAAACCCGGATGTATTAGTTTACTAAGGTTCACATAACAAAACACCACAGGCTGGGTGTCTTAAACAACACAAGGCCAAGATTAAGGTGTTGGCAGGGCTGTTTTCTCCTGCTGCCCGCTTTTTTCTCTGCAGATGGCCACTTCCCAAGTCTCCCCACGTGGTTGTTCCTGAGTCTGTGTTGTCTGCGTCCTAATCTCCTCTTTTTATAAGGACACCAGTCATGGATTAGGACCCACCCTAACAACCCCATTGTAACTAAATTGCCACTTTAAAAACCCTATCTCCAAATACAGCCCTATTCTGAGGTACTGAGGGTTAGGGCTTCAACATATGAATTGAAGGGCAGAGGACACAATTCAGAACATAACACAAAGAAAGAAAAGAAATAAAAAAAACAAAACCAACCCAGTTCGAAAGATCTCTCAGGTGGTGACTATAGAGAGAATAGTTGTATTTTTTTTCAAAAGTTACACCTGTTATTCAGTTTTAATTCAAAGTTTTCTAAACAGCTCCCCCACACTTAGAATTAAAGTATTCATTTGCTTATTTAACCCTATTTCCTGAACCAGAAAACTTGACTTAAAAAAAAAACAAGAGCCCGAGAGATCAAGAACAGCCTATGTGGTGGTGGTGGGAGGTGGTGGGTGGTGGTGGAGGTGGTGGTGGTAAATTGTGTCCTTATTATTATTTTTATAATGCAAGCAACGCATCTTGTGAACTAAAACAAAATCTTAAGGCTCCCCGTCAATGGCTGACTGAATGGATCCCTGGCCAAAGGGATACCCTGAAACTAATTGCCTGCCACAAGGAGGGAGGTCAGACATGCCTCATCATGCCCCCTCCCTTCTTGGAGACATCCTTTGTAACTCATTTATGGGCCTAACGCTATGCAAGACAAACCTGCAGGTCCTCAATTTATACAACAAATGTATGCCTGGTGACTTGTCTCTGATGACAAATCTCCTTATCTTAAAACTTTCCAAGCCTTTAGACAAAGCTTTCTGTCTTCAACAAGTTATAAGCCAAAGAATCTTTAAACCCACCTATAACCTGCAAGCCAACCTGGCTTTGAGACGGCCCACCTTTTCTGGTCAAACCAATGTATATCTTCTATGTATTGATTTATGACTTACCTGTAAACGCTGTTTCCCTGAAATGTATAAAACCAAACTGTAACCCAACCACAGCGAGTCTACTTGCTCAGGGCTACTTGGGCATGGCTCCAGGTCACGGTCCTCAAATTTGGCTCAGAATAAATCTCTTTAAAATTATTTTACAGAGTTTAGCTTCATTGAAGAAAAATTAGAAAGTACAATACAAAAAATTACTTATATCGTCCAAAACCCCACTACCAAAGAGCCACTTAGAATATATTCATCAGGACTTTTCCTCACTGCATATATGTGTATGTCCTCAAAGAAGGAACTATATGGCCTTATGACATGTTTTTTCACATAACAAAATATCCTGAGCACTTTTCTGTGCCCATAGTAATGCAGTGAAGGCTTGAGAAAAGTCTATAATAATTTTATGTCCTTGTGTATTTATTCAGAAAAAAAGTTATACAGGTGCACAATCAAAATTTTAAACCATGGTGGAGGATATAAATGAAAAAGAAAACTCTTCTCCTCTCTAGTCCCACATGCAATCCCCAATCTCTTCCCTCTAAAACAAGACATCAATTCAAGACTCTTCCAGAACTCCACAGGACATTGGATAACTCCAAAGGACATTGAACCCCATATCCTATGGACATGCCATGTGTAAGAGCTTGTAACTTGCTCCATGAACAAATTTCAATGACGCCTATATGCTTTTTATAGTCCTCTCTTATCTAACTACTTGACCTTTTCAGTTATTTCCCAGAAATGGTGGATTTTCTTCAAGACAAAGGAGTCGAGATTCTGAAGGCCCCAGGGCAGACTTCCTGATGCCAAGATTCACCATCCCCCTCAACCTGCCCAAGACACAGGGGCCCCTCCTTAAAAAGCCCATGGTCTCCATTAGCGGAGGAGATGGATCTCCCGAGAAGACTGACGTTTGTTGCATTGAAAATTCCTTGGCAATCCTCCTGTCTCAATAACTGGATTGTTGTGGGATGAGCAACTAGATCTAGGCTGGAACCCCCTGCAGTTTCGATACCTAGCTGTGTGCTGAAGAGTCATGTTGCCAAAAGTTCAGTACTTGCTGAATGAAGCTGAATGAAGAACGAGGACAAGTGGCTTGAGGAAAAGGAGAGAAAAGTTGATTAATTTGCCAGCAAATGAGGAGGCTGGCAGACTCTTGTCTTAAAAAACCATCATCCCTCTTTGTAAGCAGAAATATAGAGCTTTTAAAGGAGGCTTTCAGTTTTGGGCTATTGCTGTTTAACTAGGGGTTGGTGGTCTTGGTTGGTCTTATTTCCGGTGAAGATGATCCCATGACCTTTGTCCACACAATTCCATTGTACCCTCTCCTGTGGTTTAAGATACTAGAAAACAAAGAACACCCTCTGCCCCTCTGATTACTGGCCTCAGGCAGGAATGCAGGTTTTAATTCCCAAAAATTGTGGGAACAAGTGTTTTAAAGAGACAGCAGACAACTTATAATACGTTTTGGCCACTTTCAGGCCTTTACTTCTGTTACATCATGATTAAAGAGTTGCCAGTAGGCGCAGTGGCTCATGCCTATAATATTAGCACTTTGGGAAGCTGAGGCAGGAGGCTCACTTGAGGTCAGAAGTTTGAGGTTGCAGTGAACTGTGATCATGCCACTACCATCATGCCCAGGCGACAAAGTAAGATCCTGTCTCAAAGTTGCCGGAAGTCCCTATCTACCATAAAAAGAAAAAAAAATACCTATAGCTGCCTGTCAGGGTGTCTGAAAATCCCACCACCAAAGTCACTCTTTAAGAGCCTTGTATGCCAAGCGCAGTAGCTCATGCTTGTAATCCTAGCATGCTGGGAGGCCGAGGCGAGAGGATTGCTTGAGCTCAGGAGTTTGAGACCAGCCTGAGCAAGAGTGAGACCCCATCTCTACTAAAAATAGGAAAAAAAAATTAGCCAGACATGTTGGGGCATGCCTATAGTCCCAGCTACTCTGGAGGCTGAGGCAGGGGGATCGCTTGAGCCCAAGAGTTTGAGGTTGCTGTGAGCTAGGCTGACGCCACAGCACTCTACCCTGGGCAACAGAGTGAGATTCTGTCTCAAAAAACAAAAAAAATAAGAGCCTCTGGAGACTCTTCAGGGTTAAGTATGCTGATGCCTCGGAGGCATGACTCATAGTTAACAGGCTAGCACGCACTCGGTGTCTGGTGAAAGCATTCCTGCACATTGAATGCTGAGGCGCCCCTAGAATTGTGCCGTCCAATACAATAGCCACTAGATGCGAACGGCTGTTCAAATCTAAATTAGCTAAAATTAAAATTTCAACAAAACAATGAAGTCTAGCACACTATTAGACTTCTAGCTCACTATTCCTGGGCAACCACCAACCCCAAGTACGTGGGGTTGATCCCGGCTGTCTAGAAGCACAACAGAAGGGAACTGTGGAAGCCAACGATCAGACGGTGGTGCTGAGAGTCAACTCGGCCTCCAGGACTTATTCTTAAAACCTCTCTGTCAAGTCTCAATTTGCATTTTTGTTGGAGATGAACCGCTGATGAACTCACCAGGAGTTTACAGTGGTGTGAGCACAACCCGATCAGCCTAGCAAGAAAGGAACCCTTATGAGGAGGAGTGCCCACCTACAAATCCCAAACCCATTTCTCTTTCACATCTTGATCCACACTCGGCTTTGAGGAGCCTGAACCAAGACCCCAACAAGCTCAGGATCCCCTTTAAATCAGAAGTCAGAGCTGAGAAAGCCTCAGTCCCAAACCATAGCTGGAGTCACACGTCCAGACCAGCACCGAACATGCCCGTCTGTTGGCAGAATAAAGAACACCTTCCACAGGTGCCAAAATCCATCTGCACAAGCAGCCCGGGAGGGATTCTGGCTTCATCAGAAGTTATGCTGAGCCCTTCAGTAAGGATTTGCTCAGAAGAGAGGGCATCATACACCAAAAATAAACCGAAATAGCTTCAGGACACCCCAAGCAAAAGAGAAATTTTCCAGAGCTGCTTCTGGCAGGAATGTGTCTACATTGCCACCCAAAAAAATCCCATGACAGTAATTCCCCCACTGTTTCAAAAACACCAACAATGCAGGAAGCTGACTTGAACTTCAAGCTGCCACATGCTATAATGAGTGTGTGGGGAAACTAAATGCCTTTCACAAGATCTAAAACAAGCCAAGCAATGTCTCTTCTCGGCAACTCACACAGATGCACATGCACACACTCAACTCAGTGTTTTCATGGCAAATGAAATACACCCCGGGAAAAGTTCCTCAGAGAAATTTTCTTCAAAGTTTCTGTAGAAGACAAGCAAGTTTTACAGAAGTCGAGGAACCTCGCAAGTTTTTGCCATTATCTGCCCTCTTCCCCACTTTCCTTTCCGTCTTTCATGTCTGCCTTTGCTCTCCTGCCTCCTGCCAAGTGAGCTACCCAGGAGACAGCACCTTGGGCGTCTTTAAAAGCTCAGCGTTCACTGGTTGCTCAAGCCCATTGCCACCGGACTACGCAGGAAAAGGAAGGAGTTTAATCATGTGACCAGCAGCCCAAGGGTCTTCCCTGAGGGTGCAGTCAAACCAGATCTGAGAGCAGGCCCTGGCTGTCCCCAGGCAAGGCAGCAGCTTCTGAGCCTGGAGATGAGGAAGTCTGCCGGCAGCTACTGTCCTAGAGGAAGGAGAAAGCCTGGCAAGGTTCAGGCTCTTCTACGCTGGTGAAGTGCGCTGTCCACCAAGCGCGGTGACCATGGGAAGCAGTGATCCAGCCTGTCCCTGGCCCCTCCCAGCACAGAAACCTGCACCCTCAGCCATTAACTTCTTTGATGATTTCTGGGTTTAGGGGCCCTCAATTATAAAGCAAACAGCCAAGAAAAGGAGAAACCTCAGGTTTGTCAATTACCATCATCCAGTTGTCACGAGGAAATAGGAAACAGGCTACATGAGGACCAGTAGGAACTCAAAGGAATGCCCAGGAGAAAGGAGAGGACGCTGGAGCAGCCAGAGGTGCCATTTTGGCCAGAGCTGACCCTGGATCTCCAGGATCACCAAAATCCACCAAGTTCTGATCAACTTCAAGTTCAGGGCCCCAGTATCAGCCCACACACTAGTTCCCAAGGCTTTAGCCAGACCCTGGCTCAGGTCACTCTGGGAATGTCAGCCTTCTGCTGGGTAACCAGGGGAAACAAAACCCCAAAGCGTCAGTCTGACTGTCAGTCTGTCAGTCTGTCTGGAGAAGCAAGCTCTTGGCCTGAGCAGACCCTGCCAAGGAGGCTGGATACAGACGCCCTCAGGTGAATGTGACTCACAGATGTGTTTGGTTTGTTTGATACAGTATTGGTCTGTGTAGGGTTTTTAAAATTTGAAATAGTTGCTAACATTTAAGATCAAGAGAAACATTTCACCTTTTAAAAAGGAAAATTCAGATCATTTCTTCTTTTGAGAAATCAGCTCTCTGGCCCCACTTTCTGGCCAGAGATGAGTCGTGGCTATCCCTTAGCAGCTGGACATGCACCAGCCACAGCCCCTCTCTGTCTCCAGGTGCTGGAATCTCTGTCACAGGCCATCATCTGGGCTGTGGCTGCTTTCTTAGTGCTTACTCCCGGCGGCTTCACTTGTGTGTGATCTCTCTGGCCCCAAAGCAGTGGGCTGTGGCCTGCACACCTGGGGGCATAAAGAGGCTGTTTCTGTCCCAGTGCCCCCCTGCCTGGAGGGCACAGGCTCCTGGGGAGTCTCTGGAGGGTTGTAAGAGAGGATTTTATCTAAGGAGCCTTAGTTGCCACCACCCAGGTTGAGAAGGCTGCAGGGTTGGTCTGTCAATACCAACATCAGCCTCAAGTGAGGCTGGCAGGCTGCAGCCTCGTCCCTCAGGTACAGACCTAAGGAAGGCTGTCGTGGCCAGCTCTGCTGCCAAGACTGCCCAGTGACCCTCAGGGCACACATCCAGCTCACCAAGGCTACAGGAGAAGCAGCATTCCCAGAGATGCAGAGTCCACTACTGATGTTCACAGCCAGGCTCCGTGGTGTTGGGAGCCCTAGGACAGGGTGTTCTCAGTCTGAAGCCCACACTTGCTCAATCAGGGCCTCTGAAAAGGAGTGAATGGAACCAACAGAGGGTGTGACTGGGGAGAGGGTGATGGGAACCAGTTATACGGGTATTAAAAGACCAGAGAGACCGTGTCCCTCTTCCCTGGGAAGGAATGTGGCTGTTACTGGATCTTCAGGTTCACTCTGGTATTTGTAACTGGGGGGTGTCAGTAACATTATTAATGTCTCATAGGAAACATTCCTTTAAGTGTCATCCAGGCTTAGAGCAGGATGGGCCTTCTGTAACCAGCTCCACGAACCCCTGTATGTTTTTTATAATCGTTTCCCTTAACTAACTACTTGACCTTTTGAGTTGTTTCCCAGAAATGATGGCCTCAAGAGATTCTCCTGCCTCAGCCTCCCAAAGTGCTAGAATTATAGGTATGAGCCACCACACTGGTCCTGAAATGAAAGGTTTTCTATAAGACAAAGGAATTGAGATTCTGAAGGCCCCAGAGCAGACTTCCTCACACCAAGACTCAGCATCCCCCACAACCTGCCCCCGTGCGTGTAGCCCCCAGTGAGATACACCCTGGCCCCACCCAAGGCACATGGCCCCTCTTCTAAAAGTCCCTGTCCTTTAGTCCAGAGATGGATGTGAGGCAGCTTCTCCCGATCTTACAGCAAGACATCTGTCATTAAAAATTCCTTTCTTCCTTAGCAATCCTCATTGTCTCAGTAAATGGATTTTTCCCCCAGAGCTTTCAGATAAACAAATATCGATGAATGGATTTTTGTGCGACTAGCAAATAGACCTAAATAGAAACCCCCTTGCTGTTTTGCCAACACTTCCGTGATCATCTGGGGGGCATCTCTTCTATCAAAAAGAGAATGGAGGCTCAGGAGGTCCGGAAACATATCTGGAGGTCAGAGGCAGTTACTGGCAGAGCCAGAAGTAGAACCCAGGAGCCCCGACTTCTGACTCAGCCATTCCCACTCCTCCACTCTGCAATAATCACCTGGAAAGACGTGGAGTGATATCGTAGGCAACTTTAAGTTCTTACTTCATTGAGCCCAGATTTCTTTTAAGCAGACATTTTTTTCTGAAACTCAAGCTGTCCAGAACCCTCCCACACAAGCTTCCTGGACATCTTGGGGACCCAGCTGTGGCTTTGACTCAAGTTAGGAATTAGATGACCAGTAGCTGAATGGGGCAAGGTATCCTTCCAGAGGAAGTTTGGAAGCCAGGTGCCAGCAGGAAAGTCAGAGCCACATCAGTGAGAGAAATCCAAGAGTTCCCCCAGGAATGCAGGGATAGGATGAAGAAGAGGATGGGGGAACCCAGGAGCTAAAGGTCAAGTTGAAATGGCATCAGATGAGTGGGGGATGCAGGGCTCCAGGGGGCACCATTCACATTGTGGTCTAAGCACTAGAGCCCCCCCAGAGCTGTGCAGCAGTGTACAGACTGCACAACTCTACATAGGGGTGTGACCAGGAGTGAGTAGGTGGCGTGTATCAAATAAATATTGCTCTGGACGGCGTGGGAGTGTTTGTGGCTCACCCACGTTGGTCAGTGGCTAAGTGGTGCAGGATACTATAAGCAGACTTAAAGATGAAGTCAGGGCAGACACAAGATCTATATTCCTTGCTAATTTGTAGGCTCACACTCATCTGTGCATTTAAGTGTGTAATTACTTGAGTTTATTATTCATAAGTACAACTTTAAAATCTTAAATGCAAGACAAATCCAAGAAAGAATGTGTAGGGAAATATCTTTGAGACATTAAAATCTTTTTTAAAGTCCTGGTCATCCCTCCTTCCTAGCCCCTATTGAACTAATGCCATACACTGAGCCCCAGGCGAGGAGGGACCAGCACCCCACGCCCAGATTGGAAAAATCATTGTTTGAGTTTCAACAAAGCATTTTTTAAACCTTAAGAGCCATAAAGAGACAATAACTTTGAAAGCCAGATTTTGTTTAAAAAGAAAAAGCTTTTCTAAATTCCAAAGTATCCTTTTTTGATATCAAGAGCAAAACTTGAGATCTTAGACTAGAATTTTACTCTAAGCCATAGGTAAAGAGTACATAAGATTTGATGTCAGGGTATAGTTTTTTGAGACTGGAGAGAAAACTAAAAGTATAAGTAGCAGGTGGAAAACAGTGAGGAGAAGACTAGGGTAAGGGTTTCTGAGAGAAGGGGAAAGGCAGCCCTAACCATCCTAGGTGTGACAGGAGCTCTGTCATTTGAGGGCAAGCCCGGCATGCTCCAGATTGGTGTCCCAGGTGCAGAAAGGGCCTCTAGCATTCAGGATGGTGTCCACCATGGGGCAGGAGCAGCAGGAAGCAAAGGTGGAGGGGCTAGTTGTCCAGAGTCTACGTTGGTGAGCAGGACAACCAGAGGCTTCTGAGTTCATGGACCCAGAAATGCTGAGAGAATTGGGAGACAGAATACAAGAGCCTCCTGGTGGAAACAAGAACAGATCATGAGCAGTGGCAGCAAACACAGCCCAAAGCCCTGCCTAGCCAGACAAGACCCAGCCCTCAGCACAGGCCACCCAGGGATCAGACCAGGGCAGAGGCCACCCAAGGACCAGACCAGACCAGTCATGCCACAATGGGTCACAGCAAAGGCCTGGACAACCACACCAAGACCCGAGCCACCCCCGCCACCCCCGCCTCTGCCCTGGCGGGAGCCCAGAGAAAAGAAAAATCTAAGAGGAAGTGGGAATAAGGCACAAAAGGAGACTGATTTAAGCCAAATGGGACCAAGTTTTAAACCAAAAGAAGCAAAAATAAATTTAATTGGCAAGATCAAGGGTTTCTGCCATCAGAGGAATGGGGGATGGAGAGGAAATAAAATCTGTTATAGGAAATATTAATAGTATCTATTTGGCTTACTGGGACTGTAATATGTAAATTGCAAGGCTGCTACTGTTTTATAAGGGAAATGCATGAGACAATGTAATTGTTACAGAACATCCTTCCCAGGGGCTTTTTGGAAGTGGCCCAGCTATTTATTAACACTACCTTAGGTGTGAGCAAGGTGCCACCTTGAACTACCTGTCCTTGTCTAGTTACTCAACCTGGGAAGCGTGGTCACACATCCATGCCTGGGTCACTGCTACAGAGTGAGCTGGGCACCTCCCAAAGATGGGTGTCAGAGGCAGGAGCACACTCACTCCTGCCTGCTCCTTCCCAAAGTCACTCCACAGCCACCAGGCAATGCCCGACAGAGAACCCCAGTCTGGCCTCTTGCCCCCACCTCACTGGGCACTGGCTGCCGCCTTGGCCCAGTTACACCAGCAGGAAGAGAGCTGGGGATGCGGACCACAGACAGTCACCACAGTAACCCAGATAACTCATGCTGGGGAAGCATAAAGCAGCCTCCAGGCCGGAGGCATTCTAGAAGGGAGGCACCCTTCGAATATTTTTAGCGAATTTGGATAAAAGTCCCTGAGCAGTCAGTCGCTCTGTAAGGATTTTGAGGATTACCTAGAGTGTTCAATAAATGCTTGTTGATGGATGCTTTTAATGTTCTTTGAGCTTTTAAGAGGAAACTGCCATTTCAAGATAAGTCATCTTGTTTTCAGTCTCTTGGGATTACTGTGTAGGGACTGGAGATTGACAAATTCTTACATGTTTTCCTCTAATTTCAAAAGTATTTGCTATTCAGACTATAAATGTGCGTGTGTGTGTGTGTGTGTGTGTGTGTGTGTGTGTGTGTGTCTTCTCTTAAATTGCTCAGGTTTATTTGTCCTGGGAAGTTTGTATTTCCTAACCTGGCTAAGCTGGTTGTGGCTGAGCCCAGGTGCCGGTGGGACCTCAGGCTCCTGCTGCCTGAGCAGGGAAGTACTAAGCAGATAGGAAAAGCTAAAATAGTCCTTCTGAAGACAGTCTTCAATGTCCCAAGTCCACAATGGGGAGGAAGGAGGGAGAAGAGAGCACTAAAAAGGGAAGTAATGGAGCACGAAGATTTAGTGGCTTTAATTCTACTCCCCCACTTCCAAAGTGGTACCAAGGTACAAGTTTTCTTCTTGGGGATGAAGTGGTAAATACAACATCCCATGGCTCCTCATCCCCACCCCTGCCCAGCAAATCCATGGGTGGGGAAACCATAAAATTATTGTCGTATATATACTTTTAGACATAATATTCATACATACATATATATATTCGAAGGTTAAATGTCTCCTGGGCCTTAATCAGGTGGGACTGATAGGTCTTTCCTCATATTGATCTGAGATCCATCTTCCTGTTGCACGACCTATATCCTTAAAAACTAAACATAACAAAGCACCAGTTTTGTGTCTTCCACATAATGAAACCTTGAGATAATTAAAAATTGCAATGACACCCTCCCTGAGTTTCTATTTTCTAACCCAAATGTCCCCAGTTCCTTACCTCATTGCTCATAAGCCTCATCACCATTCAGTAGGGTTCAGGTCATCTTTTAAAACGTGCAGTTTGAGAACTCAACACAGTGCTCACCTGGTGAATACTGAAGTTCTATCAATCCCCATTGGCCAGATTTGTAGCTCTGTATACATGACCTAAAATTCTAACGGTTTGAGTAGCCCCGTCATTTTTTTTTCTCCTTTTATTTTACCAGCCCTAGGGTCTAGTGCATGGAAGATGCTCAGTAGATGACTCTTTTTTTTTTTTTTTTCTTTTTTGGGACAGAGTCTCACTCTCTTGCCTAGGGCGAGTGCCGTGGCGTCAGCCTAGCTCACAGCAACCTCAAACTCCTGGGCTCGAGCAATTCTACTGTCTCAGCCTCCCGAGTAGCTGGGACTACAGGCATGCGCCACCATGCCCGGCTAATTTTTTCTATATATATTTTTAGCTATCCAATTCATTTTTTCTATTTTTGGTAGAGACGGGGTCTCACTCTTGCTCAGGCTGGTCTCGAACTCCTGAGCTCAGAACGATCCGCCCGCCTTGGCCTCCCAGGGTGCTAGGATTACAGGCGTGAGCCACCGTGCCCGGCAGTAGATGACTCTTAATGAAATGAATGAATTGAATGAATGACTGGCACGCATTGAGCTTTCTGTAGAGTCACTTTCAAAATATTTGCACATTTTGGAAATAGTAGTGATGTTGCACAACAATGTCAATGTAATTAATGCCACTGAATCATACATTTAAAAATGGTAAAATGGAAAATTTTATGGTATGTTTATTTTACCACAATAAAAAAATATCCAAAACATGTTGTGCAAATATTTCTCTTAAGACACACCTCTTCCACCCATTACTGATGTAACTAAGTATTTGCAGAATTGCATATAGGACCTGCCATTTATCCCAATAAAATTCCTCTCATTACATTCAGTCTATACACTGAACTTTTGTTTATTGTGATTTCTGTCATCTAACATATTTCTATCCCTTCCTTCCTGATTGTGTCATTACAACTTGATGACAATGCCTTCTACATTCAGGATACCAATAAAAATGTTGACTATGCTGCTGCCTCTCAAGTTGCCATGCAGCTAGCTAGCTGCACAGCAGAACCAGAAGGGGGGTCAGCAAATGCCACCCAGTACCTTGCACCATTCCACACCAGTTCTAAGCATCCTGCCCTCCCCACCCCAAGCCAAGAGCCAACATACATCCTGGCACAGCTACACACTATAGGACTGGCTTGTCCACGGAAGGCGGCATAGACAGGACTGACTGTTCCCTTGGGGGTTTGAAAGGACACTGCTCTCACTCAGAGGTCCTGCAAGCCCTCACAATGTCAGGTTCATCATGTTCTAGAACAAGATGTTCAAGATTTTTTGAACACATTCAAAAAATAGAATGCGTAAATGCTTAAATGCTTGTGCCCAATGAGGGCGGGGAGAGTACAATACATATAATGTGGTGCTTCTCAAACCTTAGCATGCATCAGCATCATCTGGCAGGCTTTTTCAGACACAGACTGCTAAGCCTACATTTAGTTTTCTGCTTCACTGGGTGTCTTAGTCCATTTTATGCTGCTATAACAAAAACACCTGAGGCTATCGATAATTTATAAAGAACAGAAATTTGTTTTCTCACAGTTCTGGAGGCTGGGAAGTCCAATCTTAAAGCCCCAACAGGTTCGGTTGTCTGGTGAGAGATGCCCTCTGTTTTCAAGATGGCGCCCTGTTGCTGCGTCCTCCAGAGGGGAGGAACGCTGTATCCTCGCATGGTGGAAGGTGGAAGAGCAAGCCAGCACGAGGCCTCTTTTACAAAAGTCTTATAAAAGGGTCATGAGTCCAGGCACCGTGGCTCACTCCTGTAATTCTAGCACTCTGGAAGGCTGAGGCAGGAGGATCGAGACTCAGGAGTTTGAGACCACCCTGAGTTCTGAGCAAGAGTGAGACTCTGTCTCTACCAAAAATAGAAATAATTAGCCAGGTGTTGTGGCGAGCGCCTATAATCCCAGCTACTTAGGAGGCTGAGGCAAGAGGATCGCTTGAGCCCAGGAGTTTGAGGTTGCTGTGAGCTAGGCTGATGCCACGGCACTCTAGCCAGGGCAACAGAACAAAACTCTGTCTTAAAAAAAGCGGGGGGGAGGTTCATGAGACGGAGAAGCATCCATGACCTAATCGCCTCTTAAAGACCCCACCTCTTAATACCGTCACATTGGTCATTACGTTTCAACACCTGATTTTTGGAGGAGACACACTGTACCATTAGGTCTAGGGTAGAGCACAAAGAATTCACATTTCCAGCAAGTCTTTTGGTGATGCTGATGTTGCTGATTCAGGGACCACGTTTTGAGAACTACTAGTACAAGAAATTTTTATCAACTTGCAGGAGGGTTTCTGGGTTCCTAGGCTTCCAAAGCCCTTTTCCAGATAGGTTCATGGCAGAGCAGAAGTCAGCCTCAGATGCCTACAAGAGAATCTGCCTTTCTCGCAAATTCTGAAATCATTCCAGACCTCTGGTGTGGGAGTGGTTACACAACACCTCCTTCAGGCCCAGAAGGTGGGGCAATGGTTCACAGTGACCAGACGGAGAAGAAAAACCCTCCCACCAGCGGAACCTAAAGCTCTGTGACTTCCATGCAGACAACAAAGCCAGCACTCCCTAGTTTCTTCTGTACCCAAAAAAGTCCTAAAAAGTGTTAGGATCGGTCCTCTCCCTTTTTCTACCCACCCTCAGATAGTATGTCATCCCTTTGTGATTTCAAGCTGAAAGCGGTGCTCATTTTAAAGTTAATTCTACCTGTATGAGAATAGTGGCAGAAACTAGCTTTTCCCTGAAGCTACTGCTCATAGAGTTGGCCTGGGTTTCCCAACCTGAGACGAGTTCAGGAGGAGGATGAAAGAGAGAAAGCTCAGTGCACTTAGTATTCACTAGTCCACAAACCAAGGGAGGATGTCCAGATGATAGGAATTTGTGTCGAACACTTAAATGGTGCCAGACACTGTTCTCATTTCATCCTTACAACAATGCAACGAGGTTGGTGACTGCTACGATTGCATACCTTGCCCAAGGACACCTGTTATGGGCTGAATTGTGTCCCAAAATTGTATGTTGAAATCCTACCTCCAGTACTTCAGAGTGTACTCTTATTTGGAGATAGACTCTTTACAGAGATAATTAAGTTACATTGAGGTCGTAGGGTGAGCCCTAATCCAATACGACTGGTGTCCGTTTAAACAGGGGAAATTTGGAGACAGACAAGCATAACAGGAAATGATATAAAAAGATACAGGGAGAAGATGGCCATCGACAAGCCAAGAAGAAAGATCTGGAACAGATCCCTCCCTCAGTCCTCAGAAGGAACCAAGCCGACAGGCACCTTGATTGCAGCTCCAGAACTGTGAGGCATTTCTCTCGTATAAGACACTCCAGCTGTGGTCCTTTTCATGGCAGCATAGCAAACTTACACAACACCCACCTCCTATTCAAACCCACATGCGGCTGACCCCACGATGGGCCCTGCGGCCAATGAGCAGCCATCTGTCCCAGAGGGCTCCCAGCTGCTCCATTCAGGTCCTGCCAAGACCCAACAGGGACTTGCAGCAGATTTGGCACCAAAAGGTATGGAAGATGGGCGCGCTGAGGCCTCTCGCTCCATCCGTATTCCTGCCCACCCCATCTCCCGCCTTCCCCTTCTACAGGGTGCCTCCCCTGCTGGCGCCCTGGACCAGTGTCCCTACCCCGTTCTCCCATCCCTCCCCGCCCCGGAGCACTCTGGAGACCTCGCTCCCATGAAGACAACCTCTGAGTCTCAGCGCCATCTGTCCTCTGCTTCCCCAAGGGGAGGCCGCTCATCGTCCCACACCCCCAGGAGCCACGGCAGGAAGACAGAGTGGGTGAGCCTCCTGCTCCCAGCGCCGCTGTCCAGATGCGAGCTCCCACCCTCGGCTGCCCCGACAGTCCCAGCGTCTGCCGTGGCCAACGTCTTCTTCCCAGGCCGGGCCCTCCCTCCACTGCGATCTCAACGTCTACACGGAGGACTCGTCCGACGCGCCAGGCTCAAAGTCCCCCAAACCCCCAGGACTTTCACCTCCACTCCACCGGCCACGTTCACGCCTCACCCAGACCCTAGCCGCCTCCCTGAACCGCCCACCTCTGACCTCTCCAATTGTGGCCTCTCGCCCTTTGACCTCTCCGGCTACCTCACTTGCACCAGCCCTGTTCTCTGCTCCTCCCCGGTCCCAGCTGCACCTCTGCTCACCCGGCCGGGCCACGCCACGGCTCTTCCTGCCCCTCCCCGGATGCCACCCCAGCCCCAGGAGCGATCTGGCTACCAGCTGCCTCTTCTCTCTTCACCTTTTTCTCTGCGGGGCTCTTTCCCATCAGCACCGAAACGCAGCCAAGTCCCACTCATCTTTAAAGAGAATTCCATATGTGTGAAACTTTTTTCTGGAAGAATATCTAAGAAATTGATCATACTTGTTACCTTCGGAGAAAGAGACTGAGGAATCTGAAATGAAAAGTACAGAATTTTACTTTCCATTTTATATATTTGCTATAGTGTTTGGGTTCTTTTTATCGCATACATGTAACATTTTCATTAAAAAACAGCAAATAAATCAATGAAAGACAGTGATGTAACCACCTCCTGTGGTGTTTTGGCGGTTTTCATCTGTGGTGCCTATGGAGTGTCATAGCTCCCACAGTCCTTGTTATAATGCTGGGGCGCTGTGGGCCTCAGGAGCAGCCTCAGGAGACAGAATCTCTGTCTCTGACCTTCTCTGGTCCTCCTTTCACCTGCCCAAGGCAGGACTCTAATCTGCTTGTGGGTCAAAAGACCCTCATTCCAGAGAGGGTCCTGCCATACCCTGGAGGAAGGAGCTGCACAGAGGCCAGGAAGAATCTGAGCAGACAGGCCTTGCTGGGTTTGGATCCTGTGCTTTTTGTCCAGTCACATTTCTGCACGGTTGTCAGTCATGCCTATGTAACGAAGCCGCCATAGAAACCCAGGAGCACTGGGTTCAGAGAGCTTCCGGACAGCTGAAGACGAGGAGGTTCCTGGAGGGTGGAGCGCCCTCCGCCCCTGCCCACGTACCTCGCCCTATGCATCCTTCATCTGCATCCTTTGTAATATCTGTTATAATAAACTGGTAAATGTGTTTCCCTGTGTTCTGTGAGCCACTCCAGCAAATAAATCAAACCCAAAGAGGGGGTCCCCTTGGGAACCCCAATTTGAAGCCAGTTGGTCAGATGTTCTAGAGGCCCAGACTTGCGACTGGTAGGAAGAAGGGGCGTCATGGGCCTGAGCTCTCGCCCTGTGGGATCTGACACTACCTGTGGGTAGACGGTGTCAGAATTGAATTACAGGACCCCCAGCTGCTGTCCGCTGTTTGGGGCATGGGGAAAAGGCCCACATTTGGTCTCAGAAGTCCTCTTCTGCGTTGTTGTACGTTTAGAGAAAAGCATGGTCTGAGAGTGTTTTTTTAAACACCTCCCCTTCTCTCTCAGAAAAAGGGCCCCCAGGCCCATCCTCTGGTGCTCAGTCACCTCCCTGCAGTGGCTTTGCTCTCTGCCTCCATTTCCCAGCCTCGCACAGGTCCTCAGCCCACTGAGGACTCACCTCCGGCACTGGCCCACTGAGGTTCCTGGCGAAGGTGCCCTCCTGGAGTACACAACCGCTGTGGTAAGACCAGGAAGGCAAGCCAGGTTTAGACAAGCAAAGGGGACTGCCACTAGCAGGGACTTCTCCGGTGTGCAAACAATCAAGTAGAGTCAGACTCCCGCCTCTCTGTTATCGAAATTAAGGACTACACAGTGCAACCCTAGAAGCCGAACATGCAAAGCGCTCCGTGCATTCCATGCAAGACAGGTTGTATCAAACGTGCTACTCATTGCCCATTCTGTTCCCACCCGCTTCTGAGGGAGGGAACCCTAATGGACGCCACTGACCCTCCATAGTGACCCACCCTCACTTCTAGCTGGGAGAAAGGGAGGCATGAAAGGCCAGCGTGTGGACAGGCAAGGGACCTGGGCCAAGCAGAGAGGCCTCCAGGGCTGGCCGATGGCCGACAGAGAGGGAACCGAGATCCAGGTCCTGTGTCCATGCCCAGGCAGCACCAGGGCCCCGGAGGCCTGGCCACAGCGCAGCTGGGTGAGCTGAGGCACCTGGGCCTGACCTCCTGCCAGGAGCCGGAACCTTGGCCACAGCCCGGCTTCGGATCATTTTGTTCCTCCTCCCATCACAAGAAGGGAAAGAGAGGAAGAGAGATCCCAAAGCCAGTTTGTTCCTTGAAAATTGCCCTGGTAGAAAGGTTTACTGTAGGCAGACAATGAAATGATTGGCTAAAATGTGGTTTTCTAATTACATGTGCCTTCCAATTATTCGGGTTATACTCCAACCACGCCCCACATAACTTCCTATCCTTTTTGCAATACACAGCAAGATACAACTCTGTCTGAGACCATGCTTTGTAGATCACGTTTCTGGAACTGTTTCAATAAAATGGGATTTGCCAGGAAGCACATAGAAGCCACTTTTCTCCCGCATGTTTTCTCCCCGCTCCCCACCAGAGGGCGCAGCGGGTCCCGTTCGGGCCACTGCTTCTCTGCGCTTCGCGCCCGGTGGAGGCAAAACCCCGCAGACCCTGGCCGTGGCAAACCAAGCCAGCAGTTCCCAAAGTCTTTGGAGAACAAACTCTGTAGAGCACTAGGATTTTCTAGCAAATGATTTCAAGGAAATAAAACGGGAATACTTGTTCTTTAAAAAAAAAAAAAAATGAGATCTTGGAAAAATGAAAAAGGCTTTCTGTTCATTGCAGTCCATAATACCATTGAGGAAAAAAAGAGGAAAAATAAAAAAGAAACAGCATTTTTTAAATTTTATTTTTGTATGTATGATTATTGAACATTTTTATTCTGAAGAATATGATAAAATAATAAAATAGTTCTTCAGAAATTATAAATGAATTGGTATTTTCGTGGGGCACGAACTTGACTTTTTAAGTTACTTTTAAAATATTAGGACACATAAATGACAAGGTAACTCGTTTTGTGTTCAGGAGCCACACCGTGAGGCATGCTGAACACCAGGTGAAGGAGACCGGAAGTCCTGACTATTTTTAAACCAAGGAATCGTGGGGTCCGGTAGGAAGATTGACGGGGTGGCGGTGGGCTGGACAGTGTGGAACTGGCCTCACAGAGCAGGTGGGCCGCTCTGGTCATCTGTGAGTAGAGCCATGATTGGTGCCAGACTTGGGTGACAAAGGCGGGGAAGAAAGGAAACATGCATGATGTTAGGAAGGAATAGTCAACGAGACCTGGCTTCTGATTAAAGAGGTGGACGTGGGAAGGAATTGGACCGAGAAAGGCAACAGATTCGAAACTGGTTGTGGTTTGAGTCAAGAACAGCAGGGGACTGACAACACATTCTGAATTCAGAACTTCTCAGTCAGTCCCTATATTTTAATCACAGCATTTACATACATTTGAAAGACAGTAAAACACACGTGTGAAGCGAGGTATTTTCGATCCACAGGCAAGGCTGGTTGCACGGGTCACCACCCCCCGTGCACTAACTGCAGCATCTGCCAGCCCACCTGGCTCCTTGGCACAGAGTGAGAGGGATATAAGTGTGTGATAGTAAAGAGACGTGTTATGCTAGAAGCCCATCGGCAAAGGAGTCGCCCTGGCATTCTTGTTCCAACGGAGTGGCATTGGGACACATCCCTAGGTGGGCTGCGGTGGAGTCAGGCAGGCCCAGGCGTCCTCTGAACCTTGTGCCTCGGGTAGAGTTCACTCCTTCTGGCTTTTTCATCTCCCTCAAGTCTGAATTCCTTCCGTGAAACAAACCGCAGCTCCACTGAGATCTTGAGGCTCAACGTGCAATCAAGAGTGGTAAGAATGATTGAACCATGATGACCAGATGATTTTCTCCCTTCTCCAAAGCTCCCTTGCTGGGACACCCTCACGGAAGAGCTCTCCCCTGAGCAGGGCTTCCTTCCTGGGGCCGGATGTGGAGGCTTTTCTGCAGAAACCTTCAGGTCAGCCATGAACAATCACTATTGAGCAAGAGGATGCGCTCTGGACTCTCTCAGCCCCATCCAAGTCGTCTCAGTGACCGAAATAAGCCTGTCCTGCGGAGTGGGAAACTGCGCAGATGAGAAACAACGTGGAGGCCAGCTGAGCTCGCCAGGACTGCACTGTCGCGTAGGCCACACGGGGGAGTTCGCCTGGCTTCCGCGCCCCACTCCCAGTGGATAACAGGCATGGCTGAGAACAAAGGCCACGGTTAGGCACTGCCACTGACGCTGTGAGAGTCTCAGAGATGCAGCAGCCTCCCCAGGGGCTCTCAGGAGAGGAGAGAGTGATCTAAGTGATCATGTCGTCTTGCACTGGATGGGAGAGCTGCGCACACATGCTCTTAGCCTCCCACTTACCCACAGTACTGCACCTGGCACGCAGATGATCCTCCCAACATGTTTGGCGAGCATTACACACAGAACACAAAATGCAGTACAGAGGAGGAAGAGAACGGGTGCATGCAATTGCTGTGCTTTGGGGTCCATTTACAACAGGGCTTCTCAAGAACATTTGGGGCCAGATAATTCTTTACTGAGGGGCCTGTGTATTGTAGGATCTGTAGCAGTACCCTTGGCCTCTACGCCTTAGGTGCTAGCAGCACCTCCCCTCTCAGCTCTGATAACCAGAAGTGCCTCCACGCATTGTCAAATGTTCCCAGGGGCAATGTCATCCCATTGAGAATCACAGACTTATAGTCTTTGTGTCATCCCACTGTCCAATCCTCCTGCCAGGGCCCTGTGTTCTGGGATTTCTCTACTTTGTTCCTTAGAAAATTATGCTTCCTAAAATCTGTGATCTCAGAACCTTACTCTCTGTTTTTCAAAATGTCGATCAATTACTATGATGAGTGGATGCAAATTCAGTTGTTAATGGAAAAAGATACCAGTAGTTCCCTCAGCCACATTCTCTTCTGCAATCCTTCCTTTGTCACTGGAACATCTGATTAGGACCACTTGGAAGTAACCCTGTGACATACTGGGCATCCTATGACATAAATACCCAAGATGGCACAGAGAGGCCCCACAACAGCACTTTGCAAGAGCAGCTCCAACAAGCCACTGAGCCCTGGAGCTTCTCCTGCCAGGAACACAGAGCACGGCAGGGTGGCCCATGCCACCTTTGAAAGATTCCCACTCCTCTCAAGACCCAAAAGCCATTACTCAAAATGGTGACGATTTTAGGCTACATCCAAGGCTGACCCTGAAACCACTTTCCATATTTCTATGTATGCAAGGGCCGCCCCAGAGAGGGGGTGCAGGGAACATGACCTCAAAGCCCAAGACCCTGACTTTTAAGCATTTCTCATTGAGATCCACTGGCTGGAGAGAAAGCCCAGGGACCTGGGTCGGCTGCAGAAATGACAGTCAGGAAAGCCATGAGCCGGTTCCCCATCGGGGCATTCTCTGCCTTTCCCCTGTCGCCTGAATCAGCTGTGACACGAAGACATTCCTCAGACCCAGCGCCAGCTCCGCAGTGAGTCAGCTCAGCTCAACGACTCTAATTCAAGGCTTATTCACAAATTACAATTTTAGTACAAGAGGGCACAGCTTTAAATGAGAGCTATGAGAAACCCACCCACCTATGACACGGCAGCGGGCTGCTCGTCCCCCCACTTTGGGTGGACATTCTGTTAGTCACAGAGGAGCATCTGGGCCCAGCTCACTTGTCTCCCCACTTTTTGTATCTCTAGACATTTTCTCAAACAGACTCTGAGTCAGAATAAGTAGGTTTAGCAATTAAAATCTGTGTGGAGGCTGCCTTGAGAAGCATTTGGAGGATTTGGAAATAAATATTCCCCCACTGCAAATTAAACACTCATTGTAAAAACCTGAATATAATATACATGAAGGCAAACTCCAGCTGAAATCTCATGGCATAATGTTTTTGTCCTTCACCAAAGAACATAAAGGACTTTCATACACTGGCAGGGCAAGCTGAGTAATGTAAAAGTATCTCTAAGGACAAGCAGCAGGGACATCCTGGCAAAAGAAGCATCTACCTGGTTCCGAATAAACAAATTTCCATCAGGAACCTTGTTCAGGCAAGGGATTCCCCAAGACGACATCTCACCCACACTGAAGCTGGGGTGTTCACACGAGGCAGAGTAAGGTCATCAGAAGACACCAATTTCCAGTGGACGCTCTCCCTCAGTCTTGGACAAGAAGGCAGGGCCGGGATTGTTCTGTATTTTGAATGACCCTGTGAGTCCAGCGGGGGGAGACCTTAGCCCAGATGGGAGGAAAAGTCACTTGTGGTAGCACCTGACCTATGAGCCTGACATTGTGCCAGGAAGACGTTCCTCCGGGATGGGTCATCTTTGTTCTTTTTTTTTTTTTTTGAGACAGAGTCTCACTGTCTTGCCCAGGCTAGAGTGCCGTGGCGTCATCCTAGCTCACAGCAACCTCAAACTCCTGGGCTCAAGCGATCCTCCTGCCTCAGCCTCCCGCCTCAGCCTCCCGAGTAGCTGGGACTACAGGCATGCGCCACCATGCCCGGCTGATTTTTTTCTGTATGTTTTTAGTTGTCTGATTCATTTCTTTCTATTTTTAGTAGAGACGGGGTCTCGCTCTTGCTCAGGCTGGTTTCGAACTCCTGAGCTCAAACAATCTGCCCGCCTCAGCCTCCCAGAGTGCTAGGATTACAGGCGTGAGCCACCGCGCCCGGCCCATCTTTGTTCTCTTTAGATCTGTTGTGAGAGCTGTGAGCCTCCTGCACCTCCTGGTTTTAACAGGAGTTGGTGAGAGTCCCAGGTCACTATGGCCAAGTCTTGTCTTCCGTTTACACGAGGATCATCGAATATCTCTCTTCTATAAAGTTCTTTGATCACAGACTGCACCTCCCACCCCTGGCAGCTGGTGCAAACATTTGCCACCCAGGACCCAGGCAGATCCAGTCTCTCTCACACACACATACACACACACACATCCCGCCCCCCGAGAAACTCCATTCCCAGAACCTGCCACAGCCTCCTACAAGCAGTCCAGCTCCTGTTCAAGAGTGAGGACTGAGAGTTCCTGCTAGAACAGGGCCTGTCATGGGGGCATGAGCCATAACAAAGCCACAACACTTCACACCCCAGTCTCGACTAAGGAGATTTCATTTTTCCATCAAGATGTCCGAAGCCACCCTGCAGGCTGGCCATGAATCCCGGCTAGAAAGACTTCTGCTCTCAGGATAGCACACTGTTTCCATCATAACCTATGAGATATAAAAGAAATACACATTCAAATATCTCAGTTTGGAGAATTCCAGGTCAGTGATTCTTAACTTTTTTGGGGGTGGGGGGGCACATGGTTTCACTCTGTTGCCCCTGGCATCATAGCTCACTGCAACCTCAAACTCCTGGGCTCAAGCGATCCTCCTGCCTCAGCCTCCTGAGCAGCTGGGACTACAGGCACATGTCACCATGCCTGGCTAATTTTTTTATTTTTAGTAAAGACGGGGTCTTACTCTTGCTCAGGCTGGTCTCAAACTCCTGAGCTCAAGCGATCATCCCACCTCAGCCTCCCCGAGTGCTAGGATTACAGGTGTGAGCCACTATGCCCAGCTGGTTCTTAACATTTTTAAGGTCACAGACCCCTCTGAGCAGCTGATAAAAGCCAAAGACTCTTTGCCCAGAAAAATGCACTTTCACACATTGATGATAGTTTCAGGGGGTTCAGAAAAGCCCTGAAAGACGTCCATGAACCACTAAAAGCCACCTCCCTGATCCCTGGATTATAAAGCAAGAGGGCATTCCCTGCTCCTGACTTACCACCTCGTACCTGCCCAACTTCAGGTAACCTCAGTTAAACCATCTCTTGGACTGTGGTAAAGCAGCAATATTTCCTGGACTGGCCGAAGGTTAAACCTGCCTGTAGCAGGAGCTTTCTGGCTCACTTACTTTTATGTGCCTGCGATGGGCTACACCTCTCAGCAGCTGTGTTTTGTTGAGTGGTTACTACATGCCAGGCCCCAAGTAGGGCTCTAAGGCATTGCGTCCTTTAACCCTTACAGCAACCCTGTAGCACAGGGTCACTGTTCCCACTTCCTGATAAGGACACTACGGCTTGGAGAGGGAAGATCCCCTTCCCCACAAAGCCTGCAGGCTGCCAGGTGTACCCACTAATGCACTGAGGGCCCGTCAGTTACACCAGGCACGGTCAGCTCGAAAGCCTTTCTCTAAATTAGTAGGAATGGGCTAAAATCCCAAGGTACTTGGTGTGAGAGTTGCTAATAATTTTTGGTTAACTTTGTTTGCAAACTAGGATTGTCTTCATTTTCATTTGCCTTTTGACTTCCTGTCTGCAGACAAAACAAGCACATGACTTCCAAGACGCTCACTCGTTCTGAATTCGTAATGGAACCACAGAAAGAACACTGACTTCAAGGAGGACACCTCTCTCCCCTCCTCTAGAGAAGACGTGTATGTGATGAATTACAACAAAAACTTAGGTCAATATGGAAGTTCATCATCGCTAATGATATTATCTTAGCTATAGCCACACAAAAAAGGAAAACTAGCGGTCTAACAACTGCATTTTAAAATATCAGTGACCAAACAAGTTTGGTGAGCTCATTGGATGAACAAACATTTAGAGAGTGACTCTTCCGTGCCTGGCACTGCGCTAAGCCCTGGAGATACAGAGGTTGAGACGGCAAGGTCCTGTCCACAGTGAACTCATTGTCTAGCAGGGGGAGGTGGGGAAGGCATGTGATTTACTGAAATAACAATGTGATAACTGCAACTTGACCCAGGTGACCAAGGGCCAGGGAGCAGGAAGTGAGTAATGTTGGGGAGAGGAGAGGCAATGTCTCAGAGGGTCGGGGAAGGTATCAGAGGGTCAGGGAAGGTCTCAAAGGTTCAGGGAAGGAAGAAGATTTCTCTGAGTTCAGAAGGGCATTGTGGACAGAGGACATCGTGTGAGCTGAGACCAGAGGGTAACCCACCGGGGATCAGGGCTGAAGTGCAGGCTTCGTGCTTGGCAGGAGGAGGTGCAGGATGTGGTGGCCAGATTATGAAGCCTTGGCCATTTATGAGAAGTCAGCAAGAAGCTGAGGTTTTTTTAAATGGAGAAAGGAATTAATCACATTTGCAGAGTAGGAAGATGGCTGTGGCAGCAGCATGAAAGGTAGACTCTATCTGGGAGAAACAGGAAGCAGGAAATGGGATAGAGTTCTCTGCAATAATTGAAGCCAAGGATGAGGAGGGTTGGATTCTAGTGCTAGATGGCCTTCACACGTGGACATTCCCACGGCAAACCAGTGGGGTCACATGATGACAGGCAAGGTACAAAGCAGAAAATGAAATTCCT
>RJWJ010024320.1:0-24870 GCA_004363605.1 Indri indri | reverse complement strand
ACCACTGCTGAGTTTGAATGTTGACTTCCTCTGCTTTGCTTTGATGTCCTCGGTTTGATTATTTTATCCCATCTTCACCTTTCCCCAGTCTACCTCTGCTTGTGGTCACCTTGAGATGCCATCCAGAGGTGGAAAGATCTGCAAGAATTTAAGCAGAACAAAGCTCCCTCCATCTATACACTCAACCTGGGCTTCGGCCGTGCCTTTGTACAGGATGTCTCCATGTCCCAGGAAGCCAGCCTGGGTGGCAGAAGGCTCCGGTCCCCTTCCACCTCTGAAGATTACTCATAAACCCCAGAGCACCAAATTCTGTGATCTTCTTCAAAGTCCAGGGGCCTGTGAAGTCCCACAACTGACTTGCTGTGTGTTTTCACTTTCAAGGATACATCCTAAGCCAAACCACTTTGGATGATGTGGGGAAGGGGGGCAGCTTGCTGTGCGCACACTGGGGGGACGGGAGGGGAGTCCAAGGAGGAAAGGAAAGAGACAGGCAAGGTAGTTTATTGGAAAGAGGCTCAGTTTGTAGGGAGGGCATCCAGAGTGTGATTGGAGAATGGATCTGGAGCAGGAATTCTCGAAGTCTGACCTAAGATTCCCCATGTCCAAAACAATACTGTGGTGACAAGTCCCTATGTTAATCCAGTACCATTATTTTATCCTCTGGTGGAAGTGGATGTGGGGATGGGAATGAGTAGTTGGGACAAATGAAAATGATTAATACTTGAGAAGTTGACATGAGCCAAGTATGTGCTATGTGCTTTACATAAATCATGTCACTGAATCTCTGCAACTCCCTTATGAGAAAGCGACTATTATAAGCATCCTTATTTGAAAGATGAGAAAACTGAGACATAGATTATATCAGTTGTCCAAGGTCACAATTCTAGTAATGGAGCCAGCAATTTAAACCTGGCTGGTATAACTCCTTGAACATGACACAATCTTGCCTCAAGTTAAATTTATAAAATGTGAGTGAGTTTTGGGTTACCTGTACTGAATCACCTGGGGACACTTGTTAAAAACTCAGATTCCTGAGCCCTACTCCAGACCTACTGAATCACCAAATTCTAAATACCAGTGTCCAAGAGGAAGCTAGCTCCAGGTTTTCTAAGGTTCTAGTTCTCTCCTTCCTTGCCTCCTCAGCTTGGCCGCTGGCCCTCTCCACACCTCCTCTTCAAAGAGAGCTGCTTCTCCTCTGCTCTCGCTGTGCAATGGGGCTTGGCTCAGATCCACAGTGCCTCCAGCCCTCCCAGAGTGGACAGGACTCTGTGGAGCTCATGCCAGGGCCTGGGCATGCTGCCCGCTCAGGGTAGTGTCTGGCGGCTGCCACTCCCCGGCCATTCCTCCTGCTCTGGCAGAAGGTAGTAGGAGGACCCCTGGAATTAGGCAGCAAGTGTGAACCTGGACAAGGCTACTCTGGGCCTCAGTTTCTCTCTTCATAATGTGAAGAACAATCAGCTTTGTCTCTGCCTCTTCCTCCTTCTCAGGAAGTGTACGGAACACAAAGTAGATTTTATCAGAAAGAATTCTGGGCTCCGGAGAAAGGCACTCATGGAAAGACCAACCTCGAACAACCATAGTAACAGGAATAATATGAGGAATCATGAGAACATGACATTAGTTTGGGAGAGCTGGAGAGGAGACTGTCTCCAGAGTTGTGAGGACTCCAGCTGTGATCATTTGGATCCGTTATTTACTGTAGCCTCTGTGTGTAGCTGTGATTGGATTCCAGAAGCCCTGACTTTCTAGTAACCGTCTCTGCTTCTGGAAGAGAAATTTCCTCTCTAGCACATGGGGATGTAGTCTCAGCAGTCTGGGTTACATAAGCATACCTAGCTATCTACATCCCTGTCCATATACACACATGCATGTGCTCATATGGGACTCGAAAAAGCAAGAAATTTGGAGGAAGACAGACTCAGGTTTGAATCTTTTTTTTTTTTTTTTGTTTTGAGACACAGGGTCTCACTATGTTGTTCAGGCTGGTCTTGAACTCCTGGCCTCAAGTGATCCTCCCGCCTTGGCCTCCCAAAGTGCTGGGATTACAGGTGTGAGCCACCATGTCCAACTGGGTTTGGATCTTGACTATTTCACACTGTTGTGATTTTTTTTTTTGTCTTTTTTTTGTTTCTTGTTTCTAGGGATAGAGATGGGGTCTCACTGTGCTCAGGCTGGTGTCGAACCCCTGAGCTGCAGCTATCCTCCCACCTTGGCCTCCCAGAAAGCTAGGATTACAGGTGTGAGCCACCACGCCCCACCTGTTTGTGACCTTTACAAGTCCACTAACCTTTCTGAGTTTCTGCCATTTCAAAATGGGAGGAAAATAATTCCTGCCTTTTCTATTAACCCATGTGTTATGGGGAGCAAACTAAGAAACTGTTAAATCCTGCAAAGTGCTGGATATTGGGTACATAGACCCAAGCATGCACTCATGTATTCTGTGCACAGGTTCACACTCGATCACGCTCACATCTAAACGACATACACGAGCCTGTCCCAGGGCAATCACATGAGCACCTCCTCTCTGGGCAATGCTCTCTGTCTCCGAGCAGCCCCATCTCCCCTAACTCTCATCATGGTTTAGCAGGGCATTGGCCTCTTCTGGTTTGTTTTTTACTCACACCAGGACCCAGGGGACTTGCAAGGAGCACAATAAAAGCCTGGCCAATCTGGCGCTGTGCCTCACTTCCTTTCCACATAAAGGCTGTCAAACCGCTAGGCATCTGGCCTGAGAGGCTGGGCCAGGACCTGCTCAGCATCTGCTGCTTTGCTTAAAAGACCTGCTAACAGGAAAGTGTCTGGTTCCTTTCCACCCCAAACAGGAAGCGCCTGCCACTGTCAGGAGACGGGGTAGCCCGGTCATTTACAAGGATCCTCCCCTTGTGGCACTAGAACCTCAGTGTGGTCATGCTGGGAGGCCTGCTGTCTAGGAAGGCCAGAGGAGCAGGACTTGAGAGACACCTCCACTGGGGAGGGGGTGGGCTGGTGACAATGGCTTCGCCCCGCCTGTGGCACTTGGCACAAAGTAGCTGTCATTCTTTCAACAAACATTCACCGCACATCTATTTTGCGCCCCATGGGAATCACAGCAAAGTCCTAGATAAGCCCTTTGAGCTTGAGGAGTTCACAGACAAGACAGCAAGACAAGTCATGCTCTTATTTTTTTTTAAAAAAATTATTTACTCATTCATTGAATACAATTTTTTTCTTTTTTAAAAAAATGCCTACTGGCCGGGCGGGCGCGGTGGCTGACGCCAGTAATCCTGGCACTCTGGGAGGCCGAGGCAGGTGGATCGCTCAAGGTCAGGAGTTCAAGACCAGCCTGAGCAAGAGAGAGACCCCCGTCTCTACTCAAAAATAGAAAGAAATGATCTGGACAACTAAAAATATACAGAAAAAATTAGCCGGGCATGGTGGCACATGCCTGTAGTCCCAGCTACTTGGGAGGCTGAGGCAGAAGGATCGCTTGAGCCCAGGAGTTTGAGGTTGCTGTGAACTAGGCTGATGCCACGGCACTCTAGCCCGGGCAACAGAGCAAGACTCCGTCTCAAAAAAAAAAAAAAAAAATGCCTACTACTTCAGGCACTGTGCTAGGCACTGGAGGTTCAGAAAGGAATTATGCCACCCAACTAGAGCTCAAATAGGCAAGGTTTGAGCCTTGAATCATGTGCTACAACTGCGGGTTCCACAGGATTTCAAAAGGGGCAAAAGTCATTGTGGCAGGTCTGGTTTTACTCCGGTCCATCCAAGTAATAACCTTTTCCTGATTCCTCTCTTGCCCCCTACAGTCTATTCTTTCAGTAGCAGCCCGAGTCATCCTGGTAAAACAGGTCAGATCAGGTTGGGACTCTGCTCAAATGGCTCCCTCTAAAGGCTTCCCTCTCACTCTAAGTAAGTTCACAGTCTTTTCAACGTCCTTACGAGGCTCTGCCCCAGTGGCAGAAGGGTGGGGGAAGGCAAACAGGATGGAGGCAACTCAGAAATTATCAACAGCAAGACCACTCTACAAGGCGCAGGTGGAGGGACAAAGGCAGGTTACTGGAGCTGAGAAGCCAAGTCACCAATGGAAGCTGGAGCTCTGAGACACCCCCTGAAGCAGACAGGGAGGAGGAGTGGTAACCTTCACTCCTCTCTTTCTTCCTCTCTTCTCCCATCTAAGTTCCCACTAGGTTGCCCATTGGCCAATTCTAGCTGGAAGCTACTGCCTGAGGGAGTTTTTGAAACGGAAACAAGGCAATCCTGCTTCTCCTGTAAGGACGTGAGGAATAATGGATCAGGGGCAAACAGGCCCAGTACCAAGACCTTCCCAGATACAATCTGTTAAACTGATGTGTAAAATGTACCTGCTGTCTTCCCTAAATATGCAGATTGAGGCCAGGAGAGTTGGATGTAGAGGGAGGAGGATCTTGCAGCAGGAAGAATGACTGGGTGACAATTAAAGCTTGTTGCAGATAATCATTCCCAGGGCAATCATTTCCAAGCAAAAGCCCGGAAGAGAGGAGGGCACAGGAGTCAATCCGTGAGTCGGTGTGTGGTAGAGAAGGCCCGTTGGAAAGAAGCCCCAGAGCCATGCACACCATGGAGGAGTTCTCTCTTGCAAGTTTTGGAGGCCAGGGATACTGAGAAAAGACAGTGAGCTTGGTCCAAAGGCCTGTGTGAACCTGCTAAAGAATTTCACCTTCCTGAGCTTCAGTGTCCTCATCTACAAAATGTGAATAACAGCAATACCTATTTCACAAGTCTGTCTAGAAGACTGAAAGAGATAGTGGATATCAAAAACCAAAGTCAGTCCTTTGATTAAACTCCTCCGAAGTTCCCCATTGTCTTTAATTTAATGTCCAAACTCCTCCAAAAGGTACACAAGGCTCTTCAGGATGTGGCTTCTGCCTACTTCTTTCATGCCACTTATCACAATTTTCCATCCCTGCAACTCCACAGACCAGCCAGACTGAATCACTTGCAATTCTCAGAACTTTGTTTTCTCCCGGTCTTTGCAAATACAGCCCTTTCTGCCTGGGGCATGATGTTCTGGTATAACCTTGCTGGCTAATTTCTGCTCTTTCTTCAAAACTCAGTTTAGGAGGCACTTCCTACAGGATACCTTCCTTGATACCCTCCAACCTTCATGTGGGCAGCCTGCCCTTCTTTTGTGTTTTCGGAACACCATCTGCATCCTCCAGTCCTAGCACATTCAGCAACTGATTGAAATCAGAGGTTGGTACTGTCTTGTTATGAGACTGGAGTTCCTGGAGGGCAGGGGTCATCCTTCCTATTTTTCTACCTCCAGGGCCTTCCAGGGCCTGACACATAGTAGATCTCTAGATGTGGCAGTTGAGTGAAGAGTAAATGAATAAATGGTGGTCAAACTTGACGATCGACGATGAGCAACACTTTCTGTATTTCATTCCTGAAAAAAATTCTAAAAAAAGATTTAAAAAGACTCACCCTCTAGGTTCCTCTAGAGATCATCTAAGAACACTTTCTCCCCTTGTAACCTAATTCTCTCCTGCTATTGCACATGCCCATCTCCTCCTCTGGGTTGCTTTCCTCTCTCTCTTTACATATACGCTAAACAGTTAAATGGCTCTTAGTCATAAAATAATTTTTATTCCTTTAGCCTTGCTTGTTTGAACCTGTCTAAAGGGTTCTGTGACCCTCTCTATCTAGAGTTTAGGGCACAATTACAACTGGTATAATGAGGAGAGATGACCTCATGCTTTTTTTCTGACCTGAAGGCATTAATTCTGAACTTACTTCTCCACCGCCATTACAACCTGCTCCTCCTCTTGTTCCCTGTCACAGTGAATGACACCACCACTGGACCACCTGTCTAAGCAGGAAACCCAGAATTCACCCCAGACTCCTCTCTCTCTCTCTGCTAGTCCCTCCCACCCAAATTGACCGTCAGCTCTTGTCCAGTCTACCCCTAAGGATCTCTGGAATCTCTTCACTTACCTCCATCTCCACAGCTACTACTTACGTCCAGGGCACTATGATCTTTCACCAACATTATTGCATCGGCCACCTAATTGGTCTGCCCCCTTTTTTTTTTTAAGAGATGGGGTCTCACTGTGTTGCCCAGGCTGTAGTGCAGTAATGTGATCATAGCTCACTGTAGCCTTGAACTCCTGGTCTCAAGCGATCCTCCCGCCTCAGCCTCCTGAGTAGCTGGGACTACCTGCTTTTAAGCACCACTCATCTCCATGCACTCTTCACTCCGCAGCCAGAAAATACAAACCTGTTCTTACTGTTCTCCTTTAAAATCCTCTGATGAGTGGTTCCCAAGGCCCTCAAGATAAAGCATAATCTCTAATGTACTTTTACAAGGCTCCAGCTATTGAGCCCCCTACTTTTCAGCATCATCTCCTACCACTCTCCCACGAGGATCAATATTCCAAACACATTGAATTACTTGTTCTACAACTGGTCTGGAAAGCACTTTTGCCCATTTTTTCACGTGGTCAACTTCTCATCACCTAGGGTTTAGCTCAAATGTCATGCTCTCCCGGAAAATGTCCTTGCTGGCTCTCTGAGCTGTCCCAGCCCCTTTTCCTACCATAGAACCTAGGCCTCTCTGGGCTGTACAGCATGATGGTTAAACCAACAGGCAATGGCGTCAGGCTACCAGGCTTCAAATCCCACCTTGGCGGTTTACTGACTGTACGACCTAAGACAAGCGAATTCTATCTTCTCATCTGCAACGTGGGAAAAAGATTTCATCAGTCGGTTGTGAGAATCAAATGAGATGATGTAAAGTGCCTAACAATCAAGAATTTGCGGTTACTATAGAGCTAAAAGTAAAGCTCAAGGCCCCCGCCCCGCCACATTCTTAGGGTCAGGTTCGTGTGTGATTTCATCTTAATGCACACATTTGTTCCAGTATCTCCTTGTCTTCCACTCGGCAAGGCGGTTATAACAAACCCGGAGGCGGTCAGGTACCAGAGCTGGTCACGACTTCGCGTCCCTGAGCTTTTCGACTCCGAACGCCCCCAGGTGGCTCAAGCTCCCTGCAGCGAAAGCAGAGCAGACTAGGACATACCATTCGAAATTTTAGGGAAAGAAAGACCTTTTAAAACCAAATAGTCTGTGTTTATAAAGTCCCTTCTCTTTCGTTTCCTAATGTTGAATTCTCTCAGACCCAATAAAGTGAGAAATAGGATTTTAAGTAGGACGGAGCGAGTGGCGTCAGCTTCCTCCCCCATCGCAGTAGTGGCATTGGTACTTTCTCTTCTCAATTCCCTCTCAATAATGGTACCGTTCGCGGAGGGGAGAAAAAAGAGGGACTGCTGAATCACCCCTCTTGCCTTGGCGCTGTGGTACCGCCCGCTGTCCGCTGATTGGCTGCCGAGGCCCCGCAGTCGGCCTCAGCTCGCCGCGCCGCCCTCAGCGCAGCTCCGGCCGCCGTGCCGCCTGGCTGTCGTATTCCTTGTTCTCGGCGGGCTCTCGGGGCTCCGCGCCGCGGCCGTTAGTCATGTCGGGTAGGTGACTCCTTCAGCGAGCAGCGGCAGCGGCGAGAAGGGCCTGGCAGGGTTTGGGCCGTCTTCCCGCCCACCGGAGGGCCCCGAGGGAGAGTCTCCGGCCCTGAGGGAGGCTTGGGTGGGGGGGCGGCCGCGGCCGCCGCCATGTTGGACTGGAGGCACGCACGCTCCCAACGCTCTCTGGCTGCAAATCACGGCGGGAGCGCTTCGGGCCTCCTGTCTTCTGGCCCTGTCCTTGGAAGCTGAGGAGACTTGCCGCTCCCAGGGGAGGGTGTGTGTGAGTCGGGGGGCGGAGGCCGTCTACGCCATCATAGGGGCGGGGGGAGCCGAGATCAGAGCATCAGCCTGAGAGAATCGGTGCTTCTGGTTCTCCGCTCCGCCTCAGATCTTTCATCGAGGCCTCGGGCCAGTCGTCTCGTCGCCTCGTCCCTCACTTTCCCCATCTGTGAAGTGGAGCCGGGCCTTCCTGACTCACCCATTCATCAGGTGGGGGCCTTGACGCTCTGGAAGCCCTTTCAGAGGACGTTGCCTTTCACGAAATCGTACTTACTGTCGTTCCCTCAGCAGTAACCACGCGGATTCGAGTTGGGGGTGTTTGCGTATAATTCAGCTTCCTCTTCACTCTCCTGCCACTCGTCTCCCCCCTCCAGGTGTTTATCTTCTGAAAGAGCTTGAAAGTGAGCCTTGCCTGTGATGGATAATCTCCTGTAGGTATATGTGGCATTTCCCGTGAAACGTGCAGACCAAAAGCAAAGGCAGCCTTTCTTCTACGAAGCGGTTAAATTGGCAGAGGCCAATTCTACCCGTTGTGTGGAAGAGAAAAAGAGGCATTGGTCTCTTCGGGACAGCCAGTTTGGACCCTGCTAAATCAGAATAAAAAGTCAGGAACATGGGTGTTCTCTAGATTTAGCAGATCTAGCTGATCGCACAAGGTGCTCTATTGTCCGGCTACATCACAGGCCGAAAAGACCCAGGTGTCTGTGGGGTAGAAACCGTCAGGAGAGTTAGGTATCACTTTTCTGCTGGAAAAACATTTCCTGAAGCCATATGGTTAGAGTGAAACGTATGCCTTCTGACAGTCTTACATTTTTATTAAGGGCAAACCTGTTAGTATTTAAAAAACAAAACCAAAAAACCCATTAACCAGTCTTGCAGAAGCGTAGAAATGTGTGACCAGAAGGAAGCAGCAGTCAGAGAAGATGACAGATTAGCAAGAAAGATTGGACATAAGAATGATACTTTCTTTAGATTAACGTTGACATTAAGGAGGCAGGGTATTGATTTTTGTTTTTGGCGGGGCAGGGGGGGCGTCTACTTGATGTAAGAGGCTATAATCAGTTTCTGCTTAATCCTTGCTTAAATAGGGAATAATTTCTCATTCCAAAGTAGACATTGGTACGTCTTTTACTAGGTGCATTATTTGGGATGAAGTCTGATAAAACTCCACAGAAGCACATAAATGTACACCCTCAGGAGGGTTTGTAATCTCGTGGCTTGAAAACAATTAAAATTCTATCCTCATGGAGAAATGTACCAAGTTTCAATGGATACGGTACTCATTAAAAACTTTTATCTTGTCTTAATTTTTAACATAATTGGTATAAAGCAAGGATTTATTTTTATAGGACTGGGTAGTTTTTGGGTGGGGAACCTGTGGCCCTGGGGCCACATGTGGTCTTCTCAGTCCTTGAGTGTGGCCTTTTGACTGAATCCAAATTTTACAGAACAAATCCTTTTAATAAAGGGATTTGCTCTGTGAAGAATCTTTAAATTACCAGGAGACCCGATATTTGTCATTTTGTAGTTTGAGTTTTTTTAATATCAAAATTGGCTTTCATGTGTGAAAAGAACTACTTAATAGATGTTTGTTTCTAAATTAACAAAGTTAGACTCTTAAGTTCTTAGTCTTGGTGTACTATTTATAAATTTTGTAATATGTTTATAAAAATACTTTTGACTTTGTATGAAAACAGTGTGCTTTTGACTTGTTCTTTGAATGTTTAAGTTAATAAACTTAACAGATTAAACTCTCCCCAACCAACTAATGCCATTAATAATTTTAGTTAGGTCCTTTAAACATTCCTTCTACACTTGTAAATTTAATCTGTCAAATTGACTCAATCACTCTGAATGCCTGATGGGGCAGACTTAGAAACCTAATAAGTATAAGCACTTAAGTTATCGATCAATAAATAAAAATTGTAGATATTATAAGTCAGTCTGACATTCAAATACTGTTTACAAATGTGAATTGACACCTTTCAAATTAAAATCACAAGTATAATATCAGTTATACATAAAATTACAAAATCAAGATACTTCTCATTATGGCAGTATGGCAGACCAAGGGTTATTTGAAAATCCTCTTTCTACAAATACCAAAAAAAATGTAAAAACTTAAAGAACAACCCCCCACTGCCAAAACTGAAGTAGAAACCAGCATGGTAGGCATAGTGGTAACCTAGGGGCTACCTGGAAAGGAGGGTGTAGCCTCATTTAGAGACTTGGGTTTTATTGCCCTTGTAACGAAGGATAAGAGATGAAACCTGGAGATCATTAGAATCAGGTAATGGGAACTGAAACTCTTATATAAAAATCCTGGACTAACACATAGATTTAAAGGACTGTATCTTCAGTGAAGGAATGACGTGGAATAAAAACCTTTCTACCAGGATAAGAGATAACAAGGGAGCCTGGACACTGAAAAAAAAATGATATCTTTTCCTGAGGAATTGTAACCTGGGACCTGTGCTTCACACAATTTGGGTATTCATTTAGGCTCAAGGAAACCTTATGAGAAATTAACATAAAAATTATTTCGGGCCTAGTAATACCCTTGGAATTCTGGTAAAAACAAATGAAAAATCTTTTCTGGAGGAAATTTACAGTTTAGATCACAAGGAGTCTCAGAAAAAGCCTAGCAAAAGATGAGTTCATAGTAAAAAAAAAATTGCAGAACTTTAGGAAATAAGAGTTAATGACAAATAGGATTAGAGTCCCTAAAAGATAGCCTGAAAGAGCATTATAGGTTTAAAATTACTAAAAACTTAAAAGGAGTCAATCCTAAGACCAAGATGTTGTGAAAAAAAGCCACATAGATTTGAAAAAGAACCAAGTATAACTTCTAGAATTGGAAAAAGTGGATAAGTTTAATAGCAGACCTAGCCAAAGAAATATAGATATGGTAGATTTAATAGGTAGATGTAGATGGTAGATGTGATCTTACAGAATTCAGTTCGGAAGGATAAAGAGATGAAAATGAAAGACTATGATACATGGGAAATAGATTGATGCAGTGGCTCACAGCTGTAATCCTTGTACTCTGGGAGGCCAAGACAGGAGGATTGCTTTAGGCCAGGAGTTTGAGACCATCCTGAGCAAGAGTGAGACCCCATCTCTATAAAAAATAGAAAAAGTAGGCAGGTGTGGTGTTGCACGTGTGTAGTCCCAGCTATTCGGGAGGCTGAAGCATGAGGATCGCATGAGCCCAGGAGTCGGAGGCTATAGTGAGCTATGATGCCACTGCGCTCTAGCCCAGGCAACACCCTGTATCAAAAAAAAAAAAAAAAAGAAACATGGAAAATGGATTAAGAATTCCTTTCATACATCTAATAAGGATTTGAGAAGGAGAAAGTCGGGGAGAATCAATAGTTAAGAAGAGAGTTGAGGCTGGGTGTGGTGGCTCACATCTTTAATCCTAGCACTTTGGGAGGCCCAGGCGGGAGGATCACTTGCGGCCAGGAGTTTGAGACTACCCTGGGCAAAATAGCAAGTACCTTGACTCTACAAAAAAAAAAGATAGTTGAGAATTTTCCAAAATAGATAAACATTTCGAATCAAAAAGCACTGGTTTTAAACCTGAGACATAAATAATTTCATACCTAGACACACTGATGTGAAACACCAATATCAAACAAAACCTACCATAGAAAATAGCAATGGTAAGATTGATAACATTTCTTAGAAGTTTTAAGAAGCTGGAGAATAATGAAATGATCCTGGGATTTAGAGGTAGAATAACCATTGACCTTGAATTTTCTGCCCAAATAAACTATCATGTAGATATGTATTTGAAAAAGACTAAGAATACCATCATGAGTGCTGAAAGAACCAATAAAGGACATTAAATCTAGAAGGGAGGAGTGGGATGTAAAAAATGTAGAGGAAGGAAACATGGTAAATAAAAAGCAAATATTAACTATAGAATATTGAAGATTAAAATAATTAGATTTAGAGATTTAAAAAGTGAGCAAAATAATAGGTGAAGGCTGTGATTGGTATTAGAATATTGAGGTTCTTCTAGTATTCACTGGAGGTTGAAGGTAATTTTGAACTTTGTCAGGATTGCATGTTAAAAATTGATAAAAATTATGCATAGTGACTTATTAATAGAACTTGAACACTACTTCTAAAGCAGTAGGAGGAAAAAAGGGAGTAAAGAAAATCTTAATAGCAGGAAAGAAGTTAAAAGGAAAAAAAAAAAAACCATAGTAAGTAGAAAGTTCCAATATAAAAGGGTGGAAATAAATGAGACCTAATAGTAAAAGTAGTAAAACATCAGTTAAAAGACAAGATTTTCACATTGGAAAAAAGTGATCTAGCATGGTGTTTAGAAAGGATATACTGAAAACATAAGAAATATTGAAAGTAAGATGGAAAAAGATTAGCCAAACAACCAAACCAAAAAGTGATGGTTTAGTTATATTACCAGTGAAAGTTTGAACATTTTTAGTGCTAGTGTTCATGTAATGTTAAAAGAAAATTCACCAGGAAGGTAATGTCTGTACTTCTATGTGCCTAACGATATAGTCTCAAAATATAGAAAACAAAAAATGGCAATTACTAGAAATTGACAAGTCTGTAGTCAAGTGGGAAGTTTTATAAAACATACCTCTAATTGACAGATCAGGCAAACAGTATATGACCAAACATTAGTAAGAATAGACCAAACATTAATAAAATATGAATGATACAACTAATGAGTGTAATAATGTTATAGACGTATAGAATTCACTCAAAATTTAGAAAATATGTAATTGTTTTCTAGCACACAGGGGACGTGCTAAACGAGAAAGACAAAACAGCAAATCCTAACAAAACAAATACCAAGAATGATACAGAAAATACGTTTTTTGGCTGTGATGTAATATTTGAAAAAGCAAGAATCAAAACCCTATGTACTTGGAAATTTAAAAGCACTTCAAAATAATTCTTGGGTCTAGACACAAGGCTCAAGTGTCAAGTAATCATTGAACAGTTTGAAATGCCTTAAATAACCATAAACTAATTTTCTCTGAGGAATATAAGACAGCTGCACTTTACCACTCAAGTATTTATCTAAGGGCTGGATTTACTGGTCGATATGCTTATTTCTCTATCTTCTTGGAGTAAGCCAGCAAGCTAAAGAAGTCAGATTTCCAGTTTCAGAGGGCTAAAGTGACTGGGTTAAGGTTTAAGGACCTTAATACTTACTAGATTTGAGATAGGGTCACATGACCTAGGTGCTGAATACTTCTATAGTTTTGCTCGAGCCTAAAGGAAATATGCTGGGATCTTATACTCTGTCACCGGGAGAGCCCACATTCGTGCTTAGTTCAACCTAAAGCTTGATGTGTCCCCAGGTGTCTTGCTCATGTGCTTTTTTCCCCTTGTAACCCTTTTCAGTCTCTGATTTGGGAGAATCTAATTTCCTTTGCCATTTCAGAAATACATATAATCTCTTTATGGTTGAATTAGCTTGTGTATTCTTTTCCTGTTTCTCTTATTTGGTGGTTAGCTACAACACTAGCCATTTTATTATCATGGGCCTGGCAGTGATGTATTGCTTTTTCATCTTCATTTTATATGGCCTATGTCCTTCTCCACATTTATACAGTAAGTAGTTTGTGTCAAAATTTCACGTAATATTCTTACAAAAAAGAATTTAAAAAAATCTTGTTGAGTCTGATAGCAGAAAAGTGTCAGATTCGATGTCACCCACGTATACAACCAATGGCAATATTTTCGTGTTGTAGCTTTATATAAATTGAAGGAAAAAAACATTTGATTTTTGGTTGGTTTTAGAACTGTTTGATAACGATTTTGTTTTGGGTGAGGTGGGGCCTAATGGTCAGCAGTTTGAGACATAGAGCCGTATTTTGCAGTTGCAAAGTGTTTCATATAAAATTGCTCTTATTGATCACAAACTTCGGTCATTCATTTGATTCTGAGTAGAAGCCTGAAGGGTAGGTAGAGCCTGTTCAGCAATTATTTATATGATTGACATTTGAAAGTATTGAGAAAAGCTTATAGTTTAAATTCTTTTTCTTTTTCTTTTTTTGACATGTGTTACTCACTTCATGCCTTCCTTGGTGGTTTTTAATTGCTAAAATGGAAGGATATTGCTGACTTGCTATACCAGTTGGCTGAGTCCCTGAAAGCTTGGTAAAGTCAGACTTTTAAACAACTGACTGAACTTTTAGCAAGTTTTTGGAAGTCCTTTTGTTGGTGCTGACAGCCACAGCAGTCCAATACAGAGGGATGTTGTGTATGTTGGGGTGGTGAGGCTATACAAGTAAATGTCATTCTGGGGATGTCAAGAGTGCATGTCTTTCCCCTTTTTGGACCTGATTAGTTTTAATAGATGTCTTTTTGTATATAAAGATAGTATAGCTTGGGCTTTTGAGTGTTCAAAGGATGAATTTTCATTGACTCTTTCACATTTGTTCACTTGGTTCTTATGACTATCAGCACGCATTTGTAGAATAGTTGCTTTCAAATATGTAGTTGTTGTAAAAAGGAGGTACTATTTGTACAGATTTCTCCTTGCACATTATTTAACTTCTAGCTTTTTTTCCCCAATTAATTTTTGACATCTTCTTACCACATTTCATCTATATGAGCTAAAATCAGCCTTTGAACGAAGCATAATTTTAAATAAGATTTAAAATTCTTTTTATGTGTTCTAGATTCTGGAAGTTACGGTCAGTCTGGGGGTGAGCAGCAAAGGTAAAGTATATGTACATTTTAATATGGAAGGGTAGAACTGAGGAAAACAAGCTTCTCTTTTGAGACTTGGTATTTGGATGTCTTAAGATAATTAGATATTGTCACAGGGCGAGTTGGCCTATGTATATAGGTACTCTAAAACATTTATTCCTTTTCTTTCTTCTTGTGTTTTTTATTTTATTTATTTTTTATTTTTTTGAGACAGAGTCTTGCTCTGTTGTCCAGGCTGGAGTGCCGTGGCGTCAGCCTAGCTCACAGCAACGTCAGACTCCTGGGCTCAAGTGATCCTTCTGCCTCAGCCTCCCAAGTAGCTGGGACTACAGGCATGTGCCACCATGCCCGGCTAATTTTTTCTATATATATATGTTTTTAGTTGTCCAGATCATTTCTTTCTATTTTTTAGTAGAGACGGGGTCTCTCTCTTACTCAGGCTGGTCTCCAACTCCTGACCTTGAGCGATCCACCCGCCTTGGCCTCCCAGAGTGCTAGGATTACAGGTGTGAGCCACCACGCCCGGCCTTTATTTTATTTTTTAAGAGACAGGGTTTCCCTCTGTAGCCTAGCTGCTAGAGTGTAGTGGCATGATTGTTATGTCACTGCAGCCTCGAATTTACTCCTGGGCTCAAGCTATCCTCCCAACTCAGCCTCCCCAGTAGCTGGGATTATAAGCATGTGTCACCACCACACCTGGCTGAGTTTTACATTTTTTGTAGAGATGATGTCTCACTGTGTTGCCCAGGCTGGTCTTGAACCCCTGGTCTCAAGCGATCCTCCTGCCTCAGCATCCTAAGTGCTGGGATTACAGGCCTGAGCCACTGTACCCAGCATTTTTTTTTTTTTTTTTTTTTTAATTTTTAGAGATGGAGTCTTGCTGTATTGCCCAGGGTGGAATACAGTGGCTATTCACAGGCATGATTATAGTGCACTACAGCTTTGAACTCCTGGGCTCAAGTGATTCTTCTGACACAGCCTCCCAAGTAGCTGGGACTATAGGTGCATGCTACTGTCTTAGGCTTCTTCGTTTTCTTAAACATCTGTTTGCATCAGTAAATATTGATGCCTCCTAGAGATTAAAACAGATCTCCTAGATATTGTAAAGTTTATGTTTTCTTTAAGAAATTTCATAGAAGAAACAAATATTAAGAGGATTTAAGCAATTAAACTCTTTAACAGTTTCTTAGAAAAAGCATTTCATTTTTTGATGGTATAATACAAAGCAGATTTTTTAAAAGCATCATAATAGAAATGTTTGGCATTTTTTAGAGTCCTTACCATTCTCACAATAAAAAGAAAGATCTGTTTTTATGTGAATGTGTATATGCAGTAGGAAATGCAGCCTTCAACTTAGACCATAAAAGTTTTGCAGCACAGTGTGAGATATTCAGAATAGCTTCTCAAGTATCTTCTGTTATCAGATTTTAAGCTTCCTGAAAACAAAACTGATTTGATTCTTTTATTCTCATAAGATAGTGCTTACCTCCTAATAGGCACCTGGCAAATATTTATTCAATGAAATGTATTTTCAGAAGTTAAGGAATTCTGTCAGTACTTGATGGCTGTAAAATAATAAAAAGGTTTTTTTGCAAATATTTTGTTTTCCTTTGGATGTAGAAAGTCACAGTATATATTCAGAAAGTTTGCTTCTGAATTATTAGAGCTTATATACTATAAAATTAAAGAAAATTTAAATCCTAGGGAGGTACATTAATTCATTGTCAGTCAACAAATATTTATTGAGCTACATGTCAGGCTTTGCTGCGACACTGTGGATATGGTAAAATTTCATTCTATGATAGTACTCTGGTGATAGACATGCCTTTAATTATGGAGGCATTTAAACTAGACTTTTTGTGCCACCCTGTGCCTTTTCTAGGAAGTTAAAGACATTTAACTAAGGCAAATGATAGGAAGAAATTACTCTGTCAAAATATAGCTAAATTGATTAAAGTGCTAACTTAAGAGGTCTTCAGATATTTATTGCAGGTCTTGCCATGTTGTTTTTGTTCCCCCACTCCCATGCATAATTCTCTCAGAATTTTCTATTTCCAGTGAAGTTTTGCTGATTTGTGGGAGATTGTCAAAGCAAAACTTTGAGTGTGTGTTTGACATTAAGTAAGTCTGGGAGTGACTTCATTTGTCTTTAATAGTCTTTGGTCATCACCTTTCAATTTATACTCTTAAGAGATAGGCAGATTGACAGTTTCTCAGAAAAGAAGCTTATATTTGAATTGAAAGTTGAAAATGAAGGCAGGGTTCTTCATTTAAGCTTTTAAATTTTAGCACATTTCTTTCACATATTACATTTTTCTTTTGCAGTTATTCTTCCTATGGAAATCAAAGCAACCCAGGATACGGACAAGCACCACAAGTAGGTTGAAATATAAATTGTGTTCTTCATAAGTAGTTATTTTTATCTTAAGTAGGTGATGAAACTTGAATATTTACCTAAATTTCAGAGCTATTCTGGTTATGGGCAAACACCTGATTCCTCATATGGACAGAACTACAGCGGTTACTCCAGTTATGGACAAAGCCAGTCAGGTTGGACTAGTTTGTTAAATTTACTGTTTTAGAGATTGAAAAATCAGAGCTTTCACTAAATGGTATACCCATCCAATCTTTAGGTTATTCACAGTCCTACAGTGGTTACGAGAATCAAAAGCAGAGCTCATATGGCCAGCAATCATATAATAACCAGGGACAACAAAACATGGAATCATCAGGAGGGTAAGGAAACAGTAAAGTACTGAGATGGTTATGGGCAGTGGAAATAACACTGGATATTATTAAACAGATTTCACTAACACATTCTTAGCTTTAAACCTTTTTTTTTTTTTTTTTTAAGAAAAGTTTTAATGGAGTGTGGATTTCACAATTTTGTATTATGGAGAATGTGGAAATAGCATTGTCATTTGATTCTTCATTTGTCATTTGTAAAATCATTGTTTAGCTGTAAATTAATGTACATGATTTAAATGTTAGGAAAATTTGGACCTCTGCTTTATACCCGAGATTAAATAAAAACCTGACTATAGATTGAGACTTCTCAATATTTACCTTTTTACTTCCATTTTATTTTTGAGCCATTTAAATGTGTTACCTTTACAGGGACAAAAATATTAATTTAAAAAAGTACCAAAACTTATCCACATATATCAGATATCCTAAACTTTGTTTTGTTAATATAAGTAGGTGAATATTTACCAACAAGTTTACAAGATTTTTTTGAGATAGGGTCTTATTTTGTCTCCCAGACTGGAGTGCAGTGGTACGATAATAGCTCACTGGAGCCTTGAACTCCTGGGCTCAAGCAATCCTCCTGCCTTAGCCTTATGAGTAGCCAGGATTACAGGCATGTGCCACCGCATCTGGCTAATTTTTTTTTTTTTTTTAATTTTTAAATTTTTTTCTGGAGATGTAGTCTTGCTGTGTTACCCAAGCTGATACTGAACTCCTAGTCTGAAGCAATCCTCTTGCCTAGGCCTCCCAAAGTGCTGGGATTATAGGTGTGAGCCACCATGCCTGGCCTAAATTTCTAGGTTTTATAAGGTTTTTTTAAATTTTCAAATTTTAAGAGCCTGTACTTAATTTTTATTTTTTGTTATCTTTATTTTTTCCCATCTCATTTACAAAATTTATTATTATTATGTTTTTTTGGACAGAGTTTCAACTGTGTGGCCCAGGCTGGTCTTGAATTCCTGGGCTCAAGCAGTCTTCTCACCTCACCCTCTGAGTAGCTGGGATTATAGGCATGTGCCACCATGCCTCACTTGTACTTACTTTTTAATAATAGGAACTCTTTTATTTTTTATTTATTTACTCTTTTTTTTTTTTTTTTTTTTTTGAGACAGTCTTGCTTTGACGCCTGGGCTGGAGTGCAGTGGTATCATCATAGCTCACTGCAACCTCAAAGTCCTGGGCTCAAGTGATTATCCTGCCTCAGCCTCCCAAGTAGCTGGGACTACAGGTATGAGCCGCTATGCCCAGCTAAATTTTCTATTTTTTATAGAAACGGGTCTCCTTCTTGCTCGTGCTCGGGATGGTCTTTAACTCCTGGCCTCAAGCAATCCTCTCACCTTGGCCTCCCAGAGTGCTAGGATTACAGGCATGAGCCACCAGGTCCGGCCTCTTTTTTATTGTGCTTCTGCATTCTCTAATGTAATCGATCCTCAGATACCTCTGTGAGATAGTGTCAGTAATTATCCCCATTTTATAGAGGTAAAGAGAAGTTAAGATTATCCAGTTTATCAAATTATACAGTTAAAGAATTAGGCGGAAACTAAGTTCTCTATTGTTTTCTCTCTGCAGTAAAGGTAATTATTCTAAGTGAAATTTATAAAAGCATTGAGGAATGATTTTTGAGGTCACATTATCAATCTTATAGATATGAGAGTGCTGTGAAAAGTAGAAAGTAGAGTACAGATACAGGGAATAATATCCAGAAGGTATCCTACATTTGGGGGAGTATTTCTTCAAGCCGTATTGGTTAACTTTAAGTTTAAGGAGAATCCTTTTATCAAGGATATATTTTTGGAAGCATGACATGTAGACCAAAAAGATGTGTTAAGTTTGGTTTGACAACTGTCTTAAAGTAAAGGGCTAGGGGTTCAGATCATGGTTGTGTTGTGCTTTTGGTAGGGAGTTGGGGAACATACTGATCTTTATTAGATTGTTCTGATCCTCCGATGCAGAATAAGATGTGACTGTTAAGGTATGAGATCTTTTTTGTTCCCTTTTTTTTTTTTAAAGTAAACCTATTGGAACTGAAATTCAATTAAGTATTGCATTTTAATATTCCCACCCTGAGAGCAGATAATTAATGCAGTCATATTGCTCAGAACATACTTAGAATTTTTCTTTCAAATTGTCAGAAATAAGAAAGCAGTCTTGCCCGGGTGCGGTGGCTCACGTCTGTAATCCTAGCACTCTGGGAGGCCGAGGCAGGCGGATTGTTTGAGCTCAGGAGTTCAAAACCAGCCTGAACAAGAGCAAGACCCCGTCTCTACCAAAAATAGAAATTAATCAGACAACTAAAAATATATAGAAAAAATTAGCCAGGCATGGTGGCGTATGCCTGTAGTCCCAGCTACTCGGGAGGCTGAAGCAGAAGGATCACTTGAGCCCAGGAGTTTGAGGTTGCTGTGAGCTAGGCTGACACCACGGCACTCACTCTAGCCCGGGCAAAAGAGTGAGACTCTGTCTCAAAAAAAAAAAAAAAAAAAGAAAACAGTCTTATTACTTGATAGATTTCTTTTCAGATAGAAAATGGCATTACAAAGCAAGTTCCTTCCTCTTACCAGACTTAAACTATGAGCGATTTATTACTGTCGTCTAAAATTTACTATGATTGAAGATGTTTAGAAGAATATACAATAGGTTCTAAAGATAATTTTAAAAGAGTAGTTCTACAAATACTTTAGGAGATGACGTTAAAATTAAGTGATACAGAGCCTTTCAACGTAACTATTAAAAGGACTCAACACTTGTGGCACGTTTGTTAAAAGAATCAGATATATTGAACTTTGTAGCATCTTTTACTTTTTTTTTTTTAATTCAGGGAGGTATTAAAAACTATAGTTATTTTTTGCTTTACTACAGTTTTCAAAGGTGCATGTGATTTTTTTTCATAATGTGGAATGTCTTTACTGGTGGTGAAATTGTCTTCTGAAGGACATTCTATTGGTGATAAGGGGACTTTGCAGATAAAAAAGCTAAATAATTACCATGAGAAAGTAGTAGTAAACAAGGTTGAGGTCTAGCTGGTCACACCTGTTACATTAGTCTCAGTTGACTTGATACAGTAAACATAATCCTCCTATGAAGTCTCTCAAGTTCTTGATTTCTATTTAGCCAAGGTGGAAGAGCGCCTTCCTATGACCAGTCAGACTATGGTCAACAAGATTCGTATGACCAACAGTCAGGCTATGATCAACATCAAGGCTCATATGATGAGCAGTCAAATTATGATCAACAGCATGATTCCTATAATCAAAACCAGCAGTCCTATCATTCACAAAGGGAAAATTACAGCCACCACACACAAGGTAAGATATACTGGCCTCTATTATTTTTCTTTTTTCCTCTCACAGAATTATTTGTGTATTAAGTTTTGGATTAAAAGACTCACACAGGATTTCACCTGTTTGTAAAACTTTGGGGTGACCCTGAACATATATTCTTTCTCATGGTCTTCAAAACTAGTTCATTAGAATTCTCTTTCTGAACTTGTAGACTCCTAAATGGTCATATGACTTGTTGAGGACTGGTTACATGAATTTCCTTTGTTGTCTCAGTGAACTCTGATCCTTTGACAGTGCTGCTGGCACCAGTTCATCTGGTGATATTGGTGTACTTGATGTGGGGAAATCATCCTATATTAGCCTTCTCTAATCTCATCTGGGAAGGGCCAGTCATTATTTCCTCTTGTTTTCCCATAGCACTTTGTTTATACCACTGATATTTAGTACTGTGTGTCCATGCTATGAAAATGAATGCTTCAAAGGCAAAGGTCCTGTCTTACTCATTTTTGTACCTTCAAGGCCTAGTATATGGCTTGATTCATAATAAGTGGTCAATAAACATTTGTTGAATAATTGAATGAATGAGTAAGCGAATGTGTGAAAGTGGAAGTTCATTCATTGAATATCTTCTCTTAGTTTGAAAATCTGATTATTCCCTATCCATGCTTGATTTACACTTAAATGTTTTTGAGGTGAAGAAAGTAATAACTTCTAAGATTAAGGTTGTGCTTTTCATCTAAGTAATTAGGGTTCTTGTACCTAGATTGTATTTTAACTCAAACTATTCCACATCACCATTTTGCTCTCTTACTTTAGCAAAATGGAGTTTGACATAGATATTAATATAATTCTCAAACATATTTAATTCCAGATGATTTTATGATGACTCGCATTTGAATTTTGTGCACATATGCCATTTTCCAAAGGATATAATGTGTGACCTAAAGAGCCATTTAAGATTATGTTATTTGAAGCCTTTGTCAGAAATGACAGTGCTTATTTATGTATGTAATGTTTTCCTTTTTGTAGATGACCGTCGTGATGTGAGTAGGTATGGAGAAGATAATAGAGGATATGGCGGGTCACAGGGAGGAGGTAGAGGGCGTGGGGGATATGACAAGGATGGAAGAGGTCCTATGACAGGATCAAGGTAAGTATTTAGATATAGATGCATACATTGCTTTTTGTGTGTGTGTGTGATGTTACTTAGCTGGTTCAGTTCCAGCATGTAATTTAGTTAAGAGGCTTAAAAAAGGGATTATGTTGTGGAGAAAAGGGCAGAAATTCAAAATTTATTTTTATTCTTGAGATCTCACATAAATTACCTTGGAATAGGCTATGTTAGAAGTTAGTTTATGTGGTGTATGTTAAAGATCAGTGGAGAAGCAACTATGGTTGTGGTTAAGCCACTTGACTTTTTGCTACCAGAGCTAGAATCTAAACACCTTTAAAGAAGACTCTGGGAAATCCGACTGTTTGTATGTTAAAAAATAAAAGGTAAGTTAATTCTAGTTTGAAGGACAAAAAGGCTGTTCTTAATCTTGAATCCCCTTGGGATGGGAAAGTTTAGGAGGCAGTAGCAGAGTAGAAAGATGGCATTGGCAAATAAGAAAAAGATTTAATATAACTAAACTATTTTGTCCCCCTCTTTAAATAAATAATTATTGAAATAGTGTAACATCACATACCATTGTGTATTTCATCTAGACTAAGCTGTGGTAGAGGAATGACTTTTTAATTCAGCTTTTCTTTTCCCCATCACTAGTATTATCAAGTTTTGTTATTTACTTACAGCATACATTATGAAGCTGGTTTTGAAATTACTTTTAGATATATCTGTAAGTTTAGCACTTTGGCCCTAAAACCAAGAATGAAAAAGTCATCGATATCTGTCCTCAGATGAGATTTGCAGGTTGCGAATTTGTGTGTAAATATAGTCTTAAAGATAATTTATGTTCCTTGAGAATTGAAATTATCAGTGGCCCGTTACTGATACTTAATAATATATCAGTACCAGTTCACTCTTTTGCTCCTTAAGGACTAGGGTGACCTGAAAAACAAAAACAGTTGAATATAGGCTGTTATTCCTTCAGGTGAGCCAAGAATTTGAATTCACTTACTTGTATTTCTCTATTTTTAGTGTATAGTGCTTTGGTATTACAGAAAAACTAAAGTCTAAACATATTTAAAAAATTTTTGTAATACTTGGACAGTAAGTCTTTGATAGCCAAAGTCAGTTTACCAAGGTAAAACACATATACTTTATGCCTCTTTATTTTCAAAGAGGGCAGTCTGCCATCATGTGGATATAAATGAACAATGTAAAGTGACATGATGCTTACTTTCTACCTAATAGCCTCCCTCCTACCTAAAACAGAATGTCGAATAAGATAACCAACAGGTATATTTAATTTTCTAATTTTCCAGTTAATGTGTTTTAGGTAATTGGCTGCCTTGACATTCTGTATATTTTACAGTACGTCGTAAGTTTAATTTTCCTCATAAAGAAGTTATAATTATATCTAATAGATTATCTATTAAACTATGACTGCATCTGACTGAGAATGGTAAAGTCCCACTTTTCAGGAGGAAGATGGTAGGGTACAGTCTTTATATTTTCATCTGTGAGTGATGACTCATCTTACAACTAACTAGGTTGAGAGGGCCTTGAACGATCCTCCTGATAAAGAAGGGAAGGAGTACCTTAACCAACCCCGGGGTCCATTTCTTAAGTACTTTTATAACCTCCTTGGCAATATATTTCAGTATAATTTGTGGCCCAGATAATGATTCATGAACTAAGTTTTTTATTAGAACCCCTTCATAGAAAATCTTATGCTGAAGCCCAATAGATAGTTGGTCAAAATGATGCTGATCTGGTTTAAGTGGGGGTAAGATTGGGTGAGGAAGGGGTCTACAGTCATGTGCTACCTCATCAATAAGTGGGATGTTCACAAAAGGCCTTTTTTAGAAACCTGTGTGGATGATGATTACTCTTAACATTCGGTTGGCAGATTTTTCATGTGGGAGGCCAGATAGTAAATGTTTTACACTTCGCAGGTCACATGGTTTCTTTTATAACTATTCAACCCTGCTCTTGGAGTCCCAGGGCAGCCATAAATAATATATAAATGAATAAATATGGTTGTATTTCAAAAAAAACTTCATACATGATAAATGGATACTGAAATGGGAAGTTCATATAATTTTCATGTGTCACAACATCTTGTTCAAGATGTGCTTTATAGCTTATGTGTTGGAGTAAAGCATTCTGAATTTGAATATAAATGCCCAGCTTTAAGATTTTTTTTCACACTTGGTTTTGCATTTAAGTACCAAAAATACCCAAACATTTTTCATTAGTCTTCATCAACACTCCCATTTGTGTTTCTAATCATCTTACTTAAAAATAGCAAGGCTGAAAATGTTATCTTTCGGGGGCCATTTGAAGAATATCTGGCATTAGTTGGGTTTATATTTAAAGAAGAAGGAGTGTAGTTTGTGGGTGAGGGTTGGATGTGTAGTAAAGGATGGTACATTCTTAGGCTTATAGATTGTATGATTGCTTGGCTGGAGGAAGAATTCAGAGCAAAAGGCAGCCATCAGCTTTCCAAATATGAAACATGAAGATTATAGGGACTATAGGAAACTTAATCTTTTTCTTTGAAAAAGCAATCGTGGCAAAAAAGATTGAGTTTCTTTCTTTCTTTTTTTTTTTTTAAGATTGAGTTTCTTGTTGTGATCTACAGTTGGCATTAACAATTGGATTAGAAGCTAAGGCCATAAATTCTTAGTGTTTTAATTTTACTGGTTTTTAATTTTAGCATTGTGATTAATGCCTTTCAAAATTGTTAGAACTTAATAAGGAATTGTTTTTCATTATTAATATGTCATCAAATTAAGTAGCTGTTTCAGGCTTAAATGGGTCAAGCCTAAAATTATCTTAAATTTTGAGTGTCTTCTCCCTCTTACAAAAGTGTTTAATTAGCTCTCTTAAAAATGCGCATATATTCTGGTAACAGTCTAGAATAGCATTGCCCAGTAGAAATATGATGTTGGTTGCAAACGTGAGCCATGTGTTTACTTTTAAATTCTCTAGTAGCCACATTAGAAAGAAAACAACAGAAATAAACAGGTGAAATTAATTGTAATAGTATATTCTATTTAACCTAATATATCTAAAATATTTCATCATTTAATCAATATAAAAATTTTTTCCCACACCTCTTTAAAGCTAAAAAAATTCTTAATGAGATAGTGTACTTTCTTAGAAATCCATTTTGTGTTTTACTTTTGGAGCACATCTCAATTTAGACTAGCTGCATTTCAAGTGCTCAACAGCCACGCGTAGCTAGTGGATGTGGGATTGGACAGTGCAGCTCTAG